>CM042327.1:23621011-23623511 GCA_023566125.1 Zingel zingel
GCCAGCTAGCTCTGACAGAGCTGGCTAACAACAGCTCAATTACTAAGATATTAATAACTTTGCTTGAAAATTGGTAACATCGTGGAGACATTAATGGCTAAACCCGACTGGTTGGATTAAACCAAAAACCGCTCTTTGAAAGTGAACTGGTCCCAGTCTGACGCGTGTATTCGGCAGCTAGCGCACACGTGTGGAGAGAAGTTAGCCTCTAGGCTCATGAATGTGTGCTAGCTAAAGTTACAGCTGCCCACCAATAAACTGTAACGTAGCAACAATAATATATTATACAACATATTATTTTATGGCCCAACAAGCAGTTCACCTGGTCTGTAACAAAGCATGATGTCCATTGTCAAAGTACAAGATTGATCATCGTTAACTGAATAACCTTAGTTGTCTAACTTAGTCCATGTCATTAAAAAAATAAATAAAGTGAGTAATTATTGCCACTGCAGTCAAACAGTTTTTGTGTGCAGCTAACTTGTATCCTGGACTCGCAATTGTGTCAAATAGTCTTCTGTCCTCTGTACAGGTGGATTCAAAGGCGATGAGCTGCTCAAGCTATGGAAGGGTCTGTTCTACTGCCTGTGGATGCAGGACAAGCCACTGCTCCAGGTATGGTGTGCTTGGCTTACAGACCCATATCTAGGAGAATGGGGGGTGGGGGTACAGAGAGTATATTAGTCCTTTTTCAGATTATGTTTTTGGGGCTTTTTTCCCTTTTTATTTCAGAGTGACAGTGGATAGACAGGAAAGGTGGGAGAGAGATGGGGGATGACACCAGGGTGGGAAATTAGCACCAGCCAATGGCCGGGTGACTTTGCCTTGTATACCAGCCACAGTGGCGTCTTGGGTGGTGCTAAGCACCCGGAAAAAGCTGTGGTGCCACTGCAAAATAGAGTCGGGAAGGAACTTGTTTTGGTGGAACGTGTTTTAGTCATGCAACTGAGTAACTCATGTGATTGGATTTCAGCGCTAGTCCGTGACACACATAGCTGACGTACAGACGTAAGGAAAATTATTGGTTAAAAAATATTGCCACATATCCCAATAAAGGCTATCTGCTCTATGCAGGCTTTTTTTTCACATCACTTTTTATTTGCCTGTATTAATAATAAAAAATGTATTTAAGCAATTCAAAATATGCTAGTGCACTTTCTTTTATAAACTTGAATTCCGGAAGAAGTGGCTGGTAAAATTGGGCATCCACGAGCCACTGTGGGGCAAAAAAGTTATGCAGCAAAGTGCCGCAGGTCGCATTCGAACCCGGGCCGCTGCAAAGGCCTCAGCCTACATGGGGCGCACGCTCTTACTGGGTGAGCTGGAGGTCGCCCCATATTAACCCTTTTCAGATAATGCACTTTATTAATGCAGCTATAGATGGCAAGACATGTCAGTCTCGTGTTCGAATAAGCACCACGTTGCTACTAAGACTTACTATAATGAATTGTTTACTGAAATACCCTGTCTAATGCACAAACAAATTCAATCTGTGTAGTAAACCAGAAAGCATGTCAGACCAGTCCACTAAAATGTGTCACAGTGCAGCGGAAAAGTATTTAGCATACCGTACATGCTGATATCATAAAGTCTGCCATGGTACGCTTTTTGATTCAATTCAGGGGCCTTTGATCGATATGAATTTAGCAGCGGTAGTCTGCTGCTATTTAGTTATTGCCGCCACTGCTTAAGCGTTTTATGAAATGTCATGAAGTCGCGATGACACGACTCTGCAGAGCCGTCTGATCCACGAACTCAAGCGAACAGCGAGCCGCGCTCCGTGAGTCCATGGCCACACCGTTCTCACCTCTCATTGTCTGTGTTCTTTTTGTTTGGATGCAGCTCTCTGTGTACTTTTAATGACTGTTTTACTGTTGTAAGGTGACATGAAAGACGCCCATAAATAAAATAGTTATTATTAATATAATCCTGTTCAGTCAGCTACCCTTCTTCTCCCTGATTTGATATCCGTTCTTTAGGAGGAGCTGTCAAACCAGATCTCCACCCTGATCCACAGCTTCCGCGATATTGACGGACGTAAGTTGCCCGCGCATGATTTCATAATCTTGTGTGATGATTTTTTTTCTATGAGGCACGTGAGAAAAGCCCTGCACTTTTTGTGAAGATGACGATGATTTGCTCTTCTCTGCAGAGTTGTTATACCTGGAGAGCTTCCTGCAGACCTTCAAAAGAGAGTGGACTGGTATCGACAGGCTGCGGATGGACAAGTTCTTCCAGGTCAGTGTGGGGAGAATGCTGAATGAGCGTTACCTTTTTTTTTTTTTTAAAGAGCTGATACAGTAAGGAGCTATCAATGAATGTCAATGCCAGAGTTGAGGCAGAGCAGCCGGGGGATATCGGACAGAAAACCAGAATACATTTTCTCCATAAAATATGATCCAGTTTCACCAGAATCTGTGCCATAAAGTCACTAAAGTAAGGTAATGACAATTGTAGTGGTTTGGTATCGGCACAGAAACACTGCATCGATCATAGCCTT
>CM042327.1:23628511-23793511 GCA_023566125.1 Zingel zingel
GTAAGTCCACATTAGCTCAGCCTTCTCAGCTTCATTTATTGTGAAGCGGTCTTACACTAGAGACGTGTAATTACATAAGGTATCGAGCAATTAAGAATGCAGAACAGGTTGTTAGAGAGCTGTATCCCAAGGAAATGACGAGTCGTGTGTGTGTGTAGATTGAGAATGTTATTGCAAATAGTCTTTGATTTGGTTTTGTGTATTGGATGCTGGTGGAGTTTGTAGTCCCAGTGAAACAAACGTAGATGCAGGTACACAACTGTTGGGAAAGTTCGGAATCAGCTTTTATGTTAATGTTTTTCTTCTTTCCTTCAATAATGTCTACCTTAACAGAGATAAAAACTCATTCACACCAAATGTTTTATTTACATTTTAAATAGTTTGATTGAAACTGCCCCCGCAGTGTTGTATGACAGGTGAGAATACTGTTGGAACTTGTATGTTGAATTAGTTTTCCAGTCCTGAAAAGCTAAAGTTTGATGTTCACTGTGTAACAGATAAAACACGTCATCATGGAGCATGTAACATGAGACAACATCCAACCTGCTCTATATTATTATATAAGCATGGATGAATTGCCAGCAATAAGTGTTTATCTTTTAATAAGAATGGAACATTGAACAGTCAAACACAGAACATTTATCACAAAAGCTAAAGTTACAATAATAAAAACATTTACATTAATAAAATATGAGTACTTTCCTGTAAATGATAATGTCTGATCTGCCTCAGTTTAATAGCATCTACATGTTGAACCTTCTACCAAGGTGTTAAAATAATACAAAAATAAATAAAAAACTCCATTGAAAATAGGACATTTCTGTAAACCATCTGTGATATGTAACATTATTCCAGCATTTATTTTATGAAAAAACAGTAAATATAATAAAAAGAGAAAAAAAATGTTAAACCCAATTAGACCTGCAATGATTAATCGATTTAGTTTTCAACTCTTAAATTAATCGCCAACTATTTTGATAATCGATTAATCGGTTTGAGTAATTTTTTAAGACAAAAGCAAGATTCTTTGATTCCAGCTTGTTAAATGTGAATAATTTCTAGTTTCTTCTCTCCTCTGGGACAGTAAACTGAATATCTTTTGAGTTGTGGACAAAACAAGACATTTGAGGACGTCATCTTGGGCTTTTGGGAAACACTGATCCACATTCTTCACCATTTTCTGACATTTTAGAGACCAAACAACTAATCGAATAATCGAGGAAAAAAAATCAACAGATTAATCGACTATGAAAATAATCGTTAGTTGCAGCCCTAAACCCAATGTTACACTAAACATTCGATTCTTCACGATGGGCTAATCACATTCTTTCAAGTCTCGATTTGGATTTGAAAACGATGGAATCGTTCAGCCCTAGTCCGTAGGATGTTCAGCTGATATTCCAACAGTGCTAACCCTAGCGCTAATCTTAATTCCAGCTTGTCGTATGCTGCGTTATTATTGTGCACTGAAGCACAAAACCTGTTCTATTTAAATCCCTCACATTTTGCTTCTGAGCTTGAGAGTTTAGTCTTATTTAAGTCTTGCCCAGAGGGGGTTTTCAGAGGGACTCTCTGATCTTTCAGTTGTCACTCTGGTTGTACAGCCTTTTGTTCTCCATTCAAAACCATTTGTAAATGGGACTTCCCAAAAGCATAAAAGACTGTTGAAAAATATGGAGTAGTCCTCTCAGATATGGGACTGTAGCCATTCTGGTTGCTAACCACTTTCCTGACTTCTCTCCATCTGCTCACTCTGTCATCTGTTCTTCCTTCCTTTCATGTCCGTCTTCGGCAGTCGGTCTCTTTTCAGCGCCATCTGCAACAGCATCTTCAGCACTATTATTGACCAGGCCCCCTTCGCTATTGAAGATTTAATGAAGGAGGTGAAAGCGGAGGCCTCAGACTCCGACTCGGGACAGGCTTCTGAAGAGGACGACAAAGAAGACCAGCTAAAAGGGAAAATGAGCAAACCAGTCGCGAAGAAAGGGACGCGGAAGCAGATAAACGGTACATCTCCAGAGAAAATGCCAAAAAAAAAATAAAAATGACTGGGCTGGATTTTTGTTGGTTAATACATCATCAATTTGCTCTGTAAAATGTCAAAAGTAATAACGATGCACAAATTACTGATTCGTGCTATCAAAATAATAAAATGGCCACAAATGTACTTCCAGAGTGGCAGCGAGGACAGCGCATAACCAGAGCTGTAACAGTTGTCTCTTTCAGTCAAATTTCAAAATGATGTATTTATTGCCTTTTCAAACAAAATAATGTTTTTAATACATTCAAGGATACTATGTTTTGTATCACTCATGTGACCCGGATAATGTAGTAACACAGGTATACAGCCTAATAAGTTATCCAGGCCTCTTTATTATCATAAAGCATTGTACTTGTTCTCTTTAATGAACATAACTTTGACAATAGGGCATGTATCCTCATCAATAAAAAAAAAACTAAAAAAAAACATTTTAAATAGGAGTAAAAAAAAAATAGTTGTGTGTGTGTGGCTTTAAATCATGTATAGAAGGTGTCTGGTGGTAAATTATGCTGTTTCTTTTCAGGCAATATATCAAATGAAGAAGAGGGTGATGAGGATGATGATGACGAGCTTCTTCACTTGGAAGAATCAGACGCCGAGGAGTCATGTGATGAAGATGTCGGACCAGTCCTGCAGGTGAGGGCTTTTTTCTTATTTCTTATTTTCCTTTTGGGATTACTCTTTTGTGGTCAGACTGTTCACTTTGTTTCAGTTCTATACTCTGCCTATTGTAAGTCAAACTCCGTGCATGAACTTTCCCCTCAGAAAAAGTATGTTTACAGCCTGTTAACTACGGAGTATATTTAATAACAATGCTGCACATTTTCTAAAGATTAGCATCGTTTTTAGATGAAATTGTCTGTCTGATTCTAGAGCTCCACTGGTAGTATGAACCTAAATTTGGTAAGACTCGAAGGTCGTTTGAGAAAGGAACATTTAGTTGCCTTTTTTGATAAGTAACACGAGGCTGCAGCTGCCCGGGCACCGCTTTGAAAACAAAGTGCTGATGAGTTTTAGGACGCTGTTGCTTTCACAGGTTGGAATAAAATCAGTATGCACAACCTACAGCGTGGAAGCTAACGGAAGTTTTGTGGGACTTTTGTGCTTTAAAAGACTCCTGCTGTGTGTCACGTGGTCCTGAACACACCATCCAAGTTGAAGCCGGTCCCTCCTCTCAGTTGTATGTCCTAACGGCAATGACGTAACTTCTATAAAAACACCACGCTGAACGTACTCTGCACAAAAATCATTTGAACAAACGATCAATAAAGAAAGAGAAAAGAAAATCAATATGAAAACTGCCGTTTTTGAAAATGGCTCGCAGTGCTGTGTGTTCTCCAAAGAGCTTTTAACGTAAGTGGCTGAAAGTGTAGCAGCCGAATAAAGGTTGACTACTGTCATTCATTCTCCTTCTCAGATTTTCTGTCTTTAATGGATCGGTAAACTTTTGTTAGGATAATTATTTATCAAAGAATGGACAAAATCCCTGGAGTTCGTTTTTCCTTGCAAGTAGAGTCAGTTTTACAGCACCTCAGCGCAAGTAGAGAAAATGACTGAAGATGGTTCACAACAGAGTCTTTTTAAAGGAGTTGGGAGTCCAGTTAGTTATTCGGTTCATGCAATCAGCGGCTTTTCTTCTTATCTCTAATCAGGCCCGGCATCTCCTCCACATTACCACTCTGCCCTCAGAGATGCATCCTGTGCTCTTTGCAAGTTCACTCAGCTTTCATGATTAACACGTGAAAGACAGTAATACTAAAAAAACTGCAGTTTGGATGCAAATGGCTTAACAAAGAAACTGAAGCAAAACCGTTCTAAGCATTTTTCTAACAACTTTCATCAGAGCAAAAATATGTTTTTGTTCTAAGAAATCATTTTAACAATTGTTTAATTTTTACCCATCAGTTTGACTCCGATGGTGGACATTTGGAATGGTAATGGATTAGTTTGGTTTCTAATGAGGTGTGTTTGGGTCCTTTGCAGTTTGATTACGCAGCCCTGGCAGACAAGCTGTTTGAGTTAGCCAGTCGGAGCAGCACACCCAGCCAGAACAGACAGAGACTCTACAAAATCATCAGAGTGTGAGTAGATTGTGTGTGTGTGTGTGTGTGTGTGTGTGTGTGTGTGTGTGTGTGTGTGTGTGTTCGTGCTCTATTAAATAGCCATTGAAAATTAATAAAAAGACAAATGCAAGTGTCAAGCTACACAGCACCGTTACAGCTTGGGTCTTATCTTTGTATTGGGGAACCATCCGATTTTACTTGCTGTGCTTCAGCTGATTTCAGCATTTTGAAGATTATCTCTTTTGGGGCATTTTAGGCCTTTATTTGTGTAGGGCAGTTTAGACATGAAAGAGGGGGAATGACCTGCAGCAAATGGCCGCAGGTCGGAGTCGAACCCGCGGCCGCTGAGTCGAGGAGTAAACCTCTATATATGGGCGCCCGCTCTACCAGGTGATCTAACCAGGAGCCCTGATTTCAGCATTTTGACTTGCTGTAAGAAAAGCTCAGGGGTCTCATTTATAAAACTGTGCGTAAGAGCCTTACTAAAAGTGTACGTACGCCAAAAAACAATTCAGATCTATAAAACAGCAATGTTCCCTCTTATAAATCACAGGTTACCCACAGCTGTGCGTATGTGAATCAGCCTCCAATCCCACCCTGTAGACGCCCATTTTGAACCATAAATAGTCAATGAAGAGCACCTCGTGAATGCTGATCAGTATGTTAATGACCCTGGCAGTTCTTTCTTTACGCCGAATCATGACAGACGGGGAAAAGGCAAAAAACTTCTCAGACGCTCAGGAATTGCTGCAAATTGAATTATAATTTCGGCCTGTTCTCGCACAGTGTAGGGAAACCTGATCTATAGACTACTTATACCGTCCAAAACGGCAGGCATTACGGCACTCGGGGACAGCTTCGATATACCAGATAGATAGATATACAGTGAGGAAAATAAGTATTTGAACACCCTGCTATTTTGCAAGTTCTCCCACTTGGAAATCATGGAGGGGTCTGAAATTGTCATCGTAGGTGCATGTCCACTGTGAGAGACATAATCTTAAAAAAAAAAATCCAGAAATCACAATGTATGATTTTTTAACTATTTATTTGTATGATACAGCTGCAAATAAGTATTTGAACACCTGTCTATCAGCTAGAATTCTGACCCTCAAAGACCTGTTAGTCTGCCTTTAAAATGTCCACCTCCACTCCATTTATTATCCTAAATTAGATGTACCTCTTTGAGGTCGTTAGCTGCATAAAGACACATGTCCACCCCATACAATCAGTAAGAATCCAACTACTAACATGGCCAAGACCAAAGAGCTGTCCAAAGACACTAGAGTCAAAATTGTACACCTCCACAAGGCTGGAAAGGGCTACGGGGAAATTGCCAAGCAGCTTGGTGAAAAAAGGTCCACTGTTGGAGCAATCATTAGAAAATGGAAGAAGCTAAACATGACTGTCAATCTCCCTCGGACTGGGGCTCCATGCAAGATCTCACCTCGTGGGGTCTCAATGATCCTAAGAAAGGTGAGAAATCAGCCCAGGACCACACGGGAGGAGCTGGTCAATGACCTGAAAAGAGCTGGGACCACCGTTTCCAAGGTTACTGTTGGTAATACACTAAGACGTCACGGTTTGAAATCATGCATGGCACGGAAGGTTCCCCTGCTTAAACCAGCACATGTCAAGGCCCGTCTTAAGTTTGCCAATGACCATTTGGATGATCCAGAGGAGTCATGGGAGAAAGTCATGTGGTCAGATGAGACCAAAATAGAACTTTTTGGTCATAATTCCACTAACCGTGTTTGGAGGAAGAAGAATGATGAGTACCATCCCAAGAACACCATCCCTACTGTGAAGCATGGGGGTGGTAGCATCATGCTTTGGGGGTGTTTTTCTGCACATGGGACAGGGCGACTGCACTGTATTAAGGAGAGGATGACCGGGGCCATGTATTGCGAGATTTTGGGGAACAACCTCCTTCCCTCAGTTAGAGCATTGAAGATGGGTCGAGGCTGGGTCTTCCAACATGACAATGACCCGAAGCACACAGCCAGGATAACCAAGGAGTGGCTCTGTAAGAAGCATATCAAGGTTCTGGCGTGGCCTAGCCAGTCTCCAGACCTAAACCCAATAGAGAATCTTTGGAGGGAGCTCAAACTCCGTGTTTCTCAGCGACAGCCCAGAAACCTGACTGATCTAGAGAAGATCTGTGTGGAGGAGTGGGCCAAACTCCCTCCTGCAGTGTGTGCAAACCTGGTGAAAAACTACAGGAAACGTTTAACCTCTGTAATTGCAAACAAAGGCTACTGTACCAAATATTAACATTGATTTTCTCAGGTGTTCAAATACTTATTTGCAGCTGTATCATACAAATAAATAGTTAAAAAATCATACATTGTGATTTCTGGATTTTTGTTTTTAGATTGTCTCTCACAGTGGACATGCACCTACGATGACAATTTCAGACCCCTCCATGATTTCCAAGTGGGAGAACCTGCAAAATAGCAGGGTGTTCAAATACTTATTTTCCTCACTGTAGATAGATAGATAGATAGATAGATAGATAATATATATCCAAACAATCCTAGTGATAAAGTTGAAGATTATATATAATATTTATAAAAAAAAACAAAAATAAAAAAACACTTGCTGTCTGCCATTTCCCACTGGAAATAGCCAGTTACCCAGAGTGATGAGGACCTGTATTTGGACCGGGATGGCACGGTTCCGGCGCGTTGTCTCTCTACTGGACCCAATTCAGTACATAGAATCATATCGTAGAATCATAGATCTCCTGGTTCTTCCATTGGCGTAGTCCTCCTGCAGGGCCATCATACACCATTACCCATGGGTCAGAGTTTGCGTGGAGGACCGCACATTCTTCCGTCAAATTATAATTTTTTATTTTATAAACACGACCTTTTGCGTGGGAAGTGGCGTACGCGCATTTTCAGCTCCGTTTTGTGCGTACGCCCCGTTTTATAATAGAGACCCCAAGTGTTAATAAGAGCAGGGTTCCCACACGCAGCCTGCAGACATCCTCAATCAAATTAGTTTGAAAGAAAACGCAGCAATATCTTTGAATTGCATATATACAAAGCGTCACAAATGGCCAAATATTAAGCTTGCATGAACATTTGAGTTATGCAGCGACGTGTTAGTTGTGATGTGGCTCAACACTAGGGCTATCAATGACTGTTCTAAATTCAAATATATATCTATATTCAAATTGTTTAAAAAAACAGATTCCAATATGAAAATTAATAACTTGAGAGCATCAAATGTTTCAGTCAGTGCTTTTACTTTTGTGAAGGTAGTATTGATAGAGCTGGAAGCAATTTGACTTATCAAAGCTGCCAAAGGAATGATCACAGCCCCTGACTGAAGTGATTGCTGCTCTTTTAACTTTAAGAGGTCTGCGGCCCACTAGCCAATCAGCATTCAATTAGCATAGCGGCGTGTAAGGTTGCATTCACACCAAATCGGGCGTTGCGGTAATAAAGTTTGTGATTCGGTCTGGGAGTGTCCCTTAAATGGCCCGTCATGTTTTGTCTGATCGGCAGTAGGTTACGTGATTGGCCACAGAAAGCATGACTTTGGGTTGTGTTTCTTCAAAAGTTCCGTTTCATCCTTTTCTCCCCGACATCCCCTGCGGTCCCCACCGACGCAACCTCAACACACTATCCACGTTCAAATAAGTCTGCGGACTGGCGTTTTCCCCGCCAATGCCTGATTTGGTTTGAATGCACATGAAGGCGGTGTAAAGCTGCAGACACACCAACCAGACGGCCGACCCTCGGCAGAAAAGGCAGTCGGGCTGATCAGTCTCCCCAAATTGGTCAAAAAAGTGCCTCAGAACACACCGACGAGACAAGACGTAATACGTCTCCATAACAGCAGGCGGTGCTAATCTGTATTGTCACCCAAAAATGAAAACCGGCAGCTGATTGGACGAACGCGTCACGTGGGTCTGGTTTCTCTGGAAATTCAAAGCCAGACTGTCATGGCGGCTTGTTCAGAATACAATCTCATATTGTACTAAAATAGTTCACCGAAACGTGTTTCTGAAAACATTTTAAGAGAGAAATAGGCCGTGCAGTTGCTGAATCTGTCTTCATTTCAGATCAACAAAGGCCAGTTTAAAAGATTTTCGTCATATTTTGAGAGACTCTAGTCACGCTCATCCTGCTCCCTGTTTCTGGGTTAGCACTCTACCAATCAGATGGCTCATTTGAGTCTGACTGCCGGCAGTGCCCGCCCTGCCGATTTATACATGTCAAATCAGCCAAAATGAAGGCCGACGGGCCCTCGGATGGACGACGGCACGGAACACACCGAACAGACTCGAGTCACTGACCTCACCAGACTGTCCTACGGCCGACTATTGGCTCGGTGTGTCCGGGCCTTAACCCTCTCAGCTGCTGTGTTGGTTCAACCATGAACGGCCTTGCTCGTGGTTTAAATCCTAGCTTCCTGTGGTATTTATCCTGCACCATGATGATCTCTGCTGAAATCCAAACTAATGTCTTTTTCTTCTTCTTGTCTCACCTTGCTGTGTGTTGAAATGCAGTCTGCGGGACCTCAACGAAGGTAGGATCCGATGATCCCGCCTGTCTTTGCACTCAGTTTGATATTCATGGCCGAAGAACAGAATTCTTGTTCTTGATCTTTGACCTCGTCTTGTCTCACTCTGTCTCTGCTTTGACACTCCCCTCAGGCATCTTTCCTCAGGATGAGTATCCAGAGGAGGTCTCCACGGATGAGGATGATGAAATGTTCGGCAGCAGGAAAAGGATGAAGAGACGAGGACGTCGCATGGAGGAGGAGGGGGAGGAGGATGAGGGCGTGCCAGCTGCCAAGAAAAGTAAAGGTATCTCATGTTTGCACATTTATCGCCTGCCAATGCAATATTATGGAGCCCGGAAATCTGAAAAGAGCAGTTTACAGCTTTAGTGCGTAACTTTTTGATGTTAAAAAAACGTCCGTTCCATTCAACCCATTGCCAAATGAGCTGCTACGAAGCTAATAAAGATTAAGGCTTGTATCGTGTGGACGCCCCCGACAACAAAACTGTCGGCGCGTCCACGTGATACAAGCCTTCCGTGACCGCGTGCCGCATGAGTGATGCAGTCTTCTGCCAATGTCATTTTCGGTGAAGATGAAAAGCAGCCGGAACGTTTGTCAGAGGCAGGCACTTCCCGTCAAACATTACAGACGATGAATCAAGCAATAAGAACACGAGTGGTGGGCTGTGTGGGGCAGCTGCTCTACCTGCGCGCTGGGCCGCAACTGCACAAGTGAATAATATATTCCTCACAATCATAGTTAAGGTGTATTGAAGAATAAAACATCAGCAATAATAAACTTAAAGTAAGCTCTCTTTGCAGTCCTTCCAGAAAAATGTGGCGTTTCTTTGTGATTGTTTGTGAAAATCCTTGATTATGTGCCACGTTTTCTTAAAAAAATGTGATGGAATATGCGGGATATTTGTCCAACTTTATGCGATAAAATTGCGGGAACTTGTAAAAACTGCGGTTTCATCGCGGGGTCTGCAGCTTTTCGATGATGTTCACGTCGCGTAATTACGTCACTTCAAAACGTTCCCATGGCAACGGGGGAAATGGCTGCTCTTGTGTGACGTAAACGCAACGTTTTTCAACTTTCTGCTAAGATATACTGTATGTGACTATTTTGCAACGAAAATGCGGGGATTATGAAATAATGCAAGCCCCGCATATTTTGCGCAGAAATCGGCCATTTATGCGGCGAAAGTGCGGCGTATTTGAAAAAATGCGGCCCCCGCATAAATATGCAGAGTTTGGCTGATTATGCGTTGAATTATGCGATCGCATAATCGCGTTTTTCTGGAGGGTCTTTGGGCGCCATTAGTCCTGATGAATGGTGAATTTGGAAGGGATTTGTTGAAAGGTGCATGGTACATATGTGAGAAAGCACACACAACTCTTACATTACAGTGCAGTAATAATAAATGCCTTTATTGCACATTGTGTAACTAAATTTGTTGTGCGTCTCCTAAGAAGGTTACGTAATCATTCCACACATGCTCGCTAGGGTTGGGTACCGTTGACATTATTCCCGGTACCTGAAATTCGGTTCCGGTACCCAACGGTACCTTTTTCCGGTACTTTCCCTCTGTAATAACAACATTTTTGTTTTAATTTTAGTAATAATTCCAAACCTATTTACTTAGAACATGTTATTTATTTAGAACATTTTACACTCCACACACAATAAAACCCCTCCCAAACCGGTCCATACAACCCATTGAATCCAATAATTATTAATTTCTCACACTGCACTGGAACTTTTATTCTTGTATTTTCTCACTCTGTTTTAGCCTGTTTTATTTTCTCTCTTTGTAACTGCTCTTTAATGTTTTCTGTAAAGCACTTTGAATTGCCTTGTTGCTGAAATGTGCTATAATAGTTACCTTGCCTTACAACGTCCAGCCTGTCAGTCAGTCAACAGGGCGTAGAGAACACTGCAGTCGCTTAACTGACTCACTGTGACTTTAACAAACTGCTGAGTCGACGTAGTTCCACTCCGTCCGCACCACAGCTCTGCACATGTGTTTGTGTGTGTTGAAGCCCTGCTCTCTGTCAACACGCAGAGGGGACTTACGCGCTCTCAGGTACCGAAATTTGGCACCGTTTGATTTAATATGAATCGGTCCTTGGTAGTATCGACGTGATTCGGCCGGTACCCGAAAGTACAGATTTCGGTACCTAACCGTAATGCTCACACACTTACACACCACAGAAACACTAATATTAATAATGTGGTGTAGAAACTGTAATGTTATGGTACAGTGTTTCCTCTATGCTGACGGCCCGCCACGGCACCAGAAACGGGGCAGACGCAGACGCACAATGCAGTCGCGGTTGTAAGCGCACAGACAGTTCACTAAAAAGTGATGCCACCCCGGGAAAACCGCCACGACCAGCCGAAAGCCACGCAACCAGTAACACAGCTCTAGCACAGCGCTGGCCGCTGGACCGGCGTGACGGCCATCACTAAACCATCATTGGCTTCAAAACTAGTTTTGATGCCACAACTCCTGCTTGTTAATCTGATTGAGGGTGAGTGCAGAGGAACATTTTACACTCTTTTTGTCAAACTCTGCACATCCTTCTGCACAGTAAAGTAACACAAAGCAAGACCCAGGCGGACAGAGTTATTTTAGTAAGTGGAGCACTTACAACAAGCCATAAAGCCTCAGCCTCGACCATGGTCTCCAACTGTGGCACGGAAGATGACTTTTCCAGACTTCATTCCGCTTGCAATGCTCTGATTGGCTCAGATGTATTCCATCAGACCTTAAGAAACACCTGTAATTGGACACTGTAAAAACCTTTCCAGCTCAGACTTGGAGGTTGCCGTGCTTTTGCCATTTAAAATCAAAAACTTCAAAGTTGCAAAACGACATAAGACATCAGGTGCATTGCCTCTGTCTTGAGTAAGATGTGGCCGAGCGATTGGGCATTATGTGTCTGTGTAGGGCTCTGAGTCGGAGGGAACACTACTGGGACATTTTAGCATCACTTAAAGAGGGATGCCTGCTTTGTTTTTGACCAATTAGTTATCACAAGGAGAAATGACAATTCTACTTCCTCGGTTAAAACTGACCTCCAGAACACAGTGCTACCTGTAACTGTAGGTATATATAATTCCTATGCATTGTGTATGGTAGCCTTTACAATGTTATTTATTTACAGCATTTGAGCGGCATGTCAGACTGACCGGCCGGTCAATCGGTGCATCTCTATTTTTTATTTTATTTTTTTTTTTAGAAATGAAGAAATTGACTATTTTGTCTCCTTGCTCTCCATTTAATCACGTCTCTCTGCTACTTCAGGGAAGAAAAAGGAGGCATCCACACTCAACAAGCAAAACGAGGAGTCTGTGAAAGATGACAAGGAACCAGCTGACCTAACTGCAAATAATGAAACCAAAAAGAAGAGGAAGAGGAAGAAGAAAAAGAAGGCAGGGCAGGGTGGAAGTGCAGGTGGTGCAGAAAATGCGGAGAGGTCTGAACAGGCTCAAGCTCCAATTAAAGAGGCCGACGGAGGTGCAGAGTGTTCACAAACGGTAGATTTAGAAAAGGAAGCGCAGGCAACGCAAAGCTCCATCTCATCTGTAGAAGTGACGGAGGCTGCTACTCCCGAGGGCCAGAGGGAAACGCTGCTCCTCTCCGAAGTAAAGAAACGGCCTACAGTTACAGTCACCGAAGAAACTAGCCAACCCGCTCCCTGCACGACTGACGACAAGGACCAATCGGAACAGTTCTCAAAGAACAAGAAGAAGGGGGGGACTCCTGAGCTCGAACCTGTGGCAGCAGAAGAGCAGCAGACTGCTGTCCCGACAGAGCCGGAGATGTCCTCTAATGCTGACGCTACGCTCTCTGGGAAGAAGAAGAAGAAGAAGAAGATGGGCGTGAAGGCTAAGTCCCAAACGGATGAGACTGTGGCCAAATCGCACCTCAACGCAGAAGCAGAGATCATACCAGTAAGTAGCGAGGAGTCGGCTGAAAAGAATGCACCGGACATTGGCGCCACAACCCCTGCCAAGAAGAAAAAGATTAACCTGAAGGCAGAGAAGAACCTCGCGGAGGTTGAGGTCGAAGCACGAGCTAACTGCGTCGGCACAGAAGTCGATTTGCCACCAACGCGTTGTGAGGACCCAGAGGAAGGCGGCCAAAGCACCGGACCTGAGAAGCCATCTGATTCTGCGGCCACGTGCAATAAGAAGAGCAAGAAAAAGAACCTTGGGGCTGATGTAGCACCGCGGGTTGAGGCCGCGGCCCAGTTGGAGGTAGAGGGAAAGCACACGGACGCTGAAATCACATCAGTGCCCCTTAAAAAGAAGACAAAGAAAAAAGGCAAGCAGGTGGATGCAAGCCTTGACGCGTTACCTGCTGCAGACGAGAGCACTGTAACCCCACTGAAGAAGAAAAGGAAAAAGAACCCAAAAGAATCTGAGACTTCAGCCGCGGCGGTGGATGCTGAGAAACTGCCGTGCAAGGTCAGCATGACAACGCCGGCAAAAAAAAAAAAGAAGATGATGGCGGCAGCCCAAGTGGACGAGAAAGATCACGCCCAGTCGCCGGCGGTTGGCAGCGTTGACGCAGAGCTCCCCTCGGATGAAATGGTCTCTCCCTCTGGGAAAGCGGTCGTCAAGAAGAAGAGGAGGAAGATCCCTGTGGTGTTTGAGTACGAGGCCGATGAGCTGGAGGCGGCTGCGCAGGAGGCTACGCCGATCAAAGGCCTCGCAGAAGAAGAAACTGTTGCCAAGAAGTTAAAAGCAGGCGGGGTGAGCGTTGAATGAGGTTAAATGGTTCAGAGGAGATGAGAGTGAATTGCCTATGACTCTCTGATAACACAGAGACATCATTAACTCTGAATCCTTCTCCGTTTTCAGGATGTCGGAGAGCCAGCCACACCTCTGCGTGCTAAAAAGTCACAAAAGAAGCCGAAGACTATCTCAGCGTCTGACTTCGTCACCTTTCAGAGCAATGCTACGGTCCCGACACCACTCTTTTGCAAAACCAAGGGGAGCCCCAGCCCCCCGCTGTCCAGCAAGAAGGTAAACGTCAACAGTCAGAACTAAGCGTCAAAGAGTTCACACAAATGTGTAATCTGGATACTTAAGACTCCACTATGTTCACCAGATAGCTGCTATCTTTGTCTGCTGTTGAGGGCTGAGCAGGTAGTGTACAATACTCTTGCTGCTGGAAATGAGCACCCATTCACATTACATAGTCATTTGATCTATTGTTAATTTATAGCCTTGAAAATGTTTTTTTTTGTTTGTTTTTTAACATTTTTGGCACTTTTTTTCCCCCATAACCACCAGTATATTCACCACTAGAACTAACTTATTAACACTAGTTTTACACTTATTTTTGGAATTCCTGTTCAATGAACCTCATTTATATGAAATGATCTAATTTCTGTGTTAGAAAAAAGTTGAAATTATGAATGATTTTGACTAAAAGTTAAGATTAGAGGAAGGAATGTAATGGATAATAATCTTTTAGTTTAGTCAGGATAATCTCAGATTTTAGTTTTAGTCAGGATAATGCCATAAAAACACCCAAAATTCAATGAAAGTAAAGATCTGATCCCTAATTTCACTTGTGAATTTTGGGGCGATTTGGTTGAAAGAAGGCCAAATGTCTGATATAGAAACTTATGAAAATTTGTCCCGAGGACAACAGGAGGGTTAAGATTGTTATTGGGCTGTTTATGCATTTGTATTTGATAGTACAGATATGCTGGAAGGGTGAGATGGGGGATGACACGTAGCACCTGGTGAGCTAGAAGTCGCCCCTTGAAAATGTTTTGTGCAAAACGAAATGCATTCAACACGTTTGTCAGGCTTAAAAGGTATACACATTTTCTTTACATGAAAACACTTCTCAGCGTTGCTTATGTTGCCGATATTTTGTGACTGTTAAGTGTGACCACCGCTTTATTTTTTTTTAAATTTTTTAAATTTTTTTGCACTGTACTGTTGTAAGCATTACATTTTAGGTTAAGCGTTAAAGCTGGTTATTCAATCTGAAACTTTAAGATTTCTGAAAGCTTTATCCGGTTTATGAAAAGGCAAAAAGGGGAGTTTTCACACTTTATTTTATTTTTTTTTTCACATGTAAACCACATACCCAACAATTACAGACCCATCTCCACTATCCTCTTTCTGTCCAAAATTAGTCACCTCCCAACTCAAAACCCACCTGTACTCCAACCAACTCTATGAACCATTTCAATCTGATTTTAGATCCCAACACTATGCCCACTCTCAACATCCTAATCCTACTCTGCCTCAGTGCTTCCTTCAACATCATCAATCACTCCATGGTCCTCCCCCGCCTCGACTTCTCCCTCAGTATCACTGGCACTGCCCTCTCCTGGTTTAAATCATACCTTTCTGACTAGCACCAGTTCATTAGTATCAATAAATCCAACTCTTAACACCAGTCTCTCAAGGTGTCCCCCAAGGTTTAGTGCTTGGTCCCCTCCTCTTCATCCTCTACATGCTTCCCCTTGGTCACATCACATGCCAACATGGCCTCCATTTCCACTTTTATGCCGACTACACCCAGCTCTACATCTCCACCATATCCATTACCATATCCATCCACCCTTACAAACTGCCTCGCGAATATAAAAACCTGGATGCAAGCTAACTTCCTCAAACTCAACCGTGACAAATCTGAAGCCCTAAACTCTAAATCCCTCAACAGATCCTGCCATAACTTCTCCCTCTGCATCGATGGCTCCACTGTTCCTGCTTCCACACACATCTGTAACCTTGGCGTAATCTTTGATTAAGGTCTCTTTGAACGCCACATTAACCATATTACAAAAACTTCTTTTTTCAATCTCAAACATATTACCCATCTTTGCCCCTCCATCTCCTGAGCCGCTGAAACGTTTATCCACGCTTTTCATCACCTCAAGACTGGATTACTGCAACAGCATCCTGTACAGTACAGGTACTGCGCATCCACCGAAAACCTCGACAAACTACAACACATCCGAAACTAGGCCTTCTGCCCTTCTGCTCACCCACCCCCCAACCAGAGATCACATCCCCCGTTAGTTCTTTATTAAAACCTCCACTGGCTCCCAATTCAACAACGAATCCAGTTCAGAATTCTCATCACCTGCAAAGCCCTCCACAACCTCGCCCCCTCCTACCTCGCTGACCTCCTGCCCCGACATGCCCCTACCCGTAACCTCAGGTGCACTGACGGCAAACTCCTCACCCCTCTCACCGGGCCCAAGCACCGTGACATGGCAGAGATGTTCACAAGTCATTTTTTGGAAGTCCAAGTCAAGTCTCAAGTCTTTGAGCTCGAGTCCAAGTCAAGTCTCAAGTCTTTGAGGGGAAGTTCAAGTCAAGTCTCAAGTCTTTGAGGGGAAGGTCAAGTCAAGTCTCAAGTCTTTGAGGGGAAGTTCAAGTCAAGTCTCAAGTCTTTGCCATGAGTCCAAGTCAAGTCTCTGGCCATCTGATCTGTCCCTAACACTGTATTGTTAAATCTTATGAATTCAAAGCATGTCCTGTAGCTACCATCCATACAGTACAGTATCAAAATCAGCTGTAGGATAACTATGGGGTCTACTGCAATGCAATCTGAAGAAACACAAATTAAGGACTCCGTTTCAATTTCATAACTGCATTTTTCAACATTTTGGTATCTGCACCAAAGAATACATGTTTGTCTGTGTTACTAACTGGCTGTAAAGCCCAACCTCATCATGCATTACATTTTTCAGTGTTCAAAGTGTGAGGGAAACATCTGTATTGAAAGTTAATACACCAACCATGGTGCAAACATGTGAGAAATGATACTTTCCGTATTGCTATTTAACAACAAGAAAAATAAAAATTGGAATGAAAATAAATTTGAAAAAAATGAAGACAGTCTAATCTTAGTCTAATCTTCTGCTACTGGTGAAATATTAACCTAAATCTGTCATATCATATGGATACAACTATAACAATACAATGTGCCTGTCCCCAGCATTAGCACAACACTTTGCGATGGTTAGCTTGTTACCTGTGGCGATATCTGCTAAATGTAACGTCTCTTTCACATTAGCGTGAGTGACTGACCTATCTGGGTGCTTTTTGAGATGTCTGATGAAGTTCGATGTTGTTGATCCAGCGTCATGTATCTTGGTGCCACACTCCTTGCATGTAGCTGTTCGCTTACTGCCACTGTTTATGAAGTTATTATAAGCAAAACTAATGACAAAAGGCACAACTGCAGGAGGACTTGGTGTCGCCATCGTTGCTGCATTTTTTTATGTGTGCGCGCGCGCGCGCCGCATAGCGCATGCGTACATTGCACATTACGGCAAAGGCCACGGGACACGCAGCTCGTCATGCGTTTCCCCAACGTATATGCGCCAATAAAAGAAAATAGAAATACATAAATCAATTTTGATTTAAAAAGCAATAATTGCATGAAAATAGGTTGTTGACGAGTCTCGAAGCTCGAGTCCGAGTCAAGTCTGAAGTCTTTTGGGTCGAGTCGCAAGTCAAGTCTGAAGTCTCTTGGGTCGAGTCGCAAGTCAAGTCTGAAGTCTCTTGGGTCGAGTCGCAAGTCAAGTCTGAAGTCTCTTGGGTCGAGTCGCAAGTCAAGTCTGAAGTCTTTTGGGTCGAGTCCGAGTCAAGTCTGAAGTCTTTTGGGTCGAGTCGCAAGTCAAGTCTGAAGTCTCTTGGGTCGAGTCGCAAGTCAAGTCTGAAGTCTTTTGGGTCGAGTCGCAAGTCAAGTCTGAAGTCTTTTGGGTCGAGTCCGAGTCAAGTCTGAAGTCTTTTGGGTCGAGTCCGAGTCAAGTCTGAAGTCTTTTGGGTCGAGTCGCAAGTCAAGTCTGAAGTCTCTTGGGTCGAGTCGCAAGTCAAGTCTGAAGTCTTTTGGGTCGAGTCCGAGTCAAGTCTGAAGTCTTTTGGGTCGAGTCCGAGTCAAGTCTGAACTCTTTTGGGTCGAGTCGCAAGTCAAGTCTGAAGTCTCTTGGGTCGAGTCGCAAGTCAAGTCTGAAGTCTTTTGGGTCGAGTCCGAGTCAAGTCTGAAGTCTTTTGGGTCGAGTCCGAGTCAAGTCTGAAGTCTTTTGGGTCGAGTCGCAAGTCAAGTCTGAAGTCTTTTGGGTCGAGTCCGAGTCAAGTCTGAAGTCTTTTGGGTCGAGTCCGAGTCAAGTCTGAAGTCAGCTGTTTGTGTGACTTAAGTGCGACTCGAGTCCGAGTCTCAGACTCGAGTCCCCATCTCTGTGACATGGAGACACGGGGCCTTCTCTCTCTCTTTCTTTCTCTCTCTCTCTCTCTCTCTCTCTCTCTCTCTCTCTCTCTCTCTCTCTCTCTTTTTTTTTTTTTTTTCCCCCCAACACCTCAGACATTCTCCTTCAGGACCCGCCTATTCAAATCTGCTTTTAATCTGTGATTATTTCTCATAGCTGTAGTTAAGTATAATTTTACTGATTGCACTGTTTTTGTTTTGTTTTAATATGGAGGGCCTAGGAGTACTCTTTAATAGTGCTATACAAATAAATGTATTATTGGACCAGGTCCAGATCAAAAAGTCACTATACCCAAACTTGTCAAATCAGTATATAATCCCACATATGCTAACGTTTCTTTAAAATGGTTTTAGATTTTTTGAAACCATTTTTTTATTTTTGTGAACATGTAACCAATAAAAAGCATTCCTTGCTGAGGCTATTTGGTGGTTTACAAACACAAAATAAGGTGTTATGGAGGGATCTTTCACAAAAGCAGAATGCAGGAATCCAGGCAAACGGACAAGGCGAGGCGTGACCTAGTCTAGTCAGCGCATGCTGGCTTTGTGCGTTTCACGTTGGCCAAGCCAGGCTGAGGAGCCAGGTGTTAGTAATTCAGATTAATGCTTGCTCAACAGACCACGAGGTCGAGCTCTGAAGTAGAGAACAGTAAGGGGTAATGCAAAAAATGGAGGATCACCAATTTAAGTTATGTTTCCCTTAACTTTACTCTTAACTGCCGAATCGGACGCTGCAAATGGAAAGCTAACTTCAGCGGTGTGATACTTTGCCCACATGATTAACTCAATTTTTGTATTTACTTGCCCTCCAATTATATTTGCACTGCTGTGTTGATGCAGTTTTGAAGTGCTATTAGTGTCTGGCACATTTTAATTAGCAGATTAAACATCGACTCATCAGACTGACTGGCTGCAATAATGAATGCAAAGAAATACCTCTGTTTATACACACACACATACACAGTACTATGAAAATATGCTCCTCATCAAAACCTGAGTGCTTTTTGTTTTTACAGAATCTTTAGTTATGTTTTGACAGAATACAAGTGTAGAAGCTACAAAGAACTAAGGAGGCACAATAAGTTGTATTGTAGCATCCTCTGCAGTAGAAACAGTCTTATCTGCAAAGTCTCCAGCCCCTGCCTGTGGTCAGGTTGAGTGAAAGATTTTGTCCTTTCAGATTCTCTCTCTCTTCATCTCAGCTCAGTCGTCCTCTGATGGTAAAAACGTTTTCTATGTTTTTATTCCACAGAAGAGTCAAACTCCCAAGTCAGAATCCAAGAAGGTGACCTTCGGTCTCAAGAATAATAAGACAGCTGGTAAGAAATTGGATGCAGTTTGATATTTATAATACATATTAAAGCTGTATTCAATGTAAATAAAAAATAAATAAAATGGGATCACTTGTTTTAGTCAAAACATTCCATAAGTGTTCAGAGCACACTGTACAGCCTGTCTCCAGTTCATGTTGCAGGATGTGGAAGTTAGGGAAAATAGCTCTTTGGATAGACTTCATTTTGTTGTCCGGAGTAACTCACTTGATTTGGGAAACACTACAGCACGACAAAGTCAAACGTGAATAAAGGAGAAATGGACAACGTGGTAATGAATACAAATCCACAGTGTACAAACTCACTGCAGCCTCTAATAACTCATTTAATCCCACTGTGAAGGAAATGGACGTGGCTGCTGTGAAGGATAAGTAACTGCCCACAGTGATTGACACTAGACACGTAGACAACGAACTAAAAGAAAAGCTTTGGAAAGAAGTTTAAAGTGGCCATTTGCTCATTTTCAGGTTCATAATTGTATTTATAGGTTGTACCAGAATCTGTTTACATGGTTTAATTTTCAGAAAACACCATATTTTTGTTGTACTGCACATTGCTGCAGCTCCTCTTTTCACCCTGTGTTCAGCTCTCTGTTTGAGCTCCAGAGTGAGACCTCTCACTGCTGTAACATCTTTGTTGGCAGTCGCACATGCTCAGTAGCTAGGTAAGACCACATGCTCAGTAGCTAGGTAAGATCACATGCTCAGTAGCTAGGTAAGATCACATGCTCAGTAGCTAGGTAAGATCACATGCTCAGTAGCTAGGTAAGAGGTAAGATCACATGCTCAGTAGCTAGGTAAGATCACATGCTCAGTAGCTAGGTAAGAGGTAAGATCACATGCTCAGTAGCTAGGTAAGACCACATGCTCAGTAGCTAGGTAAGAGGTAAGATCACATGCTCAGTAGCTAGGTAAGACCACATGCTCAGTAGCTAGGTAAGACCACATGCTCAATAGCTAGGTAAGAGGTAAGATCACATGCTCAGTAGCTAGGTAAGACCACATGCTCAGTAGCTAGGTAAGACCACATGCTCAGTAGCTAGGTAAGACCACATGCTCAGTAGCTAGGTAAGACCACATGCTCAGTAGCTAGGTAAGACCACATGCTCAGTAGCTAGGTAAGATCACATCTAGCTAGCTGTTTCTCCAACTTCAGTAGTACAAGGCAGGATTAGCTGGGAGACTTCTTCTAAATGAGGGCGCACTTCCAACTTTGTGGTGAATACCTGCAGAACAGGAACATGGAAGTAGTTTTTTTTTTTTAGATTAGGGTGAACTAGTGTGTGTTGTAGCGGTGTTTTGCCATTGAGAACAAGCTAGCATGCTAACGGTTAGCCTCTTAGCCCCCTCGTCTCAGCTAGTGACGAAGAAAACCCTGCCGATGTTGACCAGCTCACCCGGAGACTGAAGGCAGGACACATTCAGAAACCAGATCTCACTCTAAACAGCATGGATGGTTTTTCAAAGTTTGTATGCGTGTGAAAGTACCAGAGACACAACTTAACACCCCAACTCCCAGAAAGTTTTTTTTTTTTTCATAATATGGTTACTTTAAGAAAATAACGTGGCATAAAAAATAATAAAATCTTTTTTTCTCTGCTCAGGTTGAACGCGTAGTCCAACGACAGGGCTGTGTTCTAGTAATAGTGACAGTAGTACGAACAAGAGTTAATTGATTAGTCAGTCAACAGAAAATGAATTGTCAATAATTTAGATGACTGATTAAATGTTTAAAGGACAATTCTGGTGCAAAATGAACCTAGGGTTAATCCCAGAGAACAGTCGACTCGGTACATCTGTTATTAACCTCTAGGTTCATTTTGCAGATCTCAGAAATTGTATGCATCGTTCATCTGCTATTTTACCACAAAATTCACTTTTGAGACTTTTTTTATGCGAGAAATCAACTACATAGATGTAAAATATGGGCCGTTTTACGAAAATTGATGGCTAAACCGGCCTGCTGTGAGGTAGATGGAGCTCCGTCACGGCTGGCAGCCCACGGTGCTTGATACCCGCGCAAAGTCACAGTTTCTGGGTTACTGGACTACCAAACACCGCTGCTCTGACAGAGCTCCAGGGCCTGCAGCTCCCCTCTTCCTGCTAAATGACCAGTCTGTGTGAGTGAGAGCGCGGTCAGCGAGCTTGTTACGCACGCAATCTCTTACCACAGGTTCCAGTTAATCTTATAATGGATATGTGTGTTGAGTTATTTAAACAAACGATGGGGGAAATAAACGTCTTTTGTCCGCGAGTGAGCTGGATGGAGCTCTATCACAGAGTAGGGTTGGGTACCGTTTGGATTTTCAAGATTCCTAACAGATTCTTGAAAAACTGAAAAATGACATAAAAGGCTTTTATAATGGAGTTTTTTTTAATTAAATTATTTAAATTGAACAATATATTGTTTTAAAGTACTTACATATACAGTGAGGAAAATAAGTATTTGAACACCCTGCTATTTTGCAGGTTCTCCCACTTGGAAATCATGGAGGGGTCTGAAATTGTCATCGTAGGTGCATGTCCACTGTGAGAGACATAATCTAAAAACAAAAATCCAGAAATCACAATGTATGATTTTTTAACTATTTATTTGGATGATACAGCTGAAAATAAGTATTTGAACACCTGAGAAAATCAATGTTAATATTTGGTACAGTAGCCTGTGTTTGCAATTCCAGAGGTCAAACGTTTCCTGTAGTTTTTCACCAGGTTTGCACACACTGCAGGAGGGAGTTTGGCCCACTCCTCCACACAGATCTTCTCTAGATCAGTCAGGTTTCTGGGCTGTCGCTGAGAAACACGGAGTTTGAGCTCCCTCCAAAGATTCTCTATTGGGTTTAGGTCTGGAGACTGGCTAGGCCACGCCAGAACCTTGATATGCTTCTTACAGAGCCACTCCTTGGTTATCCTGGCTGTGTGCTTCGGGTCATTGTCATGTTGGAAGACCCAGCCTCGACCCATCTTCAATGCTCTAACTGAGGGAAGGAGGTTGTTCCCCAAAATCTCGTAATACATGGCCCCGGTCATCCTCTCCTTAATACAGTGCAGTCGCCCTGTCCCATGTGCAGAAAAACACCCCCAAAGCATGATGCTACCACCCCCATGCTTCACAGTAGGGATGGTGTTCTTGGGATGGTACTCATCATTCTTCTTCCTCCAAACACAGTTAGTGGAATTATGACCAAAAAGTTCTATTTTGGTCTCATCTGACCACATGACTTTCTCCCATGACTCCTCTGGATCATCCAAATGGTCATTGGCAAACTTAAGACGGGCCTTGACATGTGCTGGTTTAAGCAGGGGAACCTTCCGTGCCATGCATGATTTCAAACCATGACGTCTTAGTGTATTACCAACAGTAACCTTGGAAACGGTGGTCCCAGCTCTTTTCAGGTCATTGACCAGCTCCTCCCGTGTAGTCCTGGGCTGATTTCTCACCTTTCTTAGGATCATTGAGACCCCACGAGGTGAGATCTTGCATGGAGCCCCAGTCCGAGGGAGATTGACAGTCATGTTTAGCTTCTTCCATTTTCTAATGATTGCTCCAACAGTGGACCTTTTTTCACCAAGCTGCTTGGCAATTTCCCCGTAGCCCTTTCCAGCCTTGTGGAGGTGTACAATTTTGTCTCTAGTGTCTTTGGACAGCTCTTTGGTCTTGGCCATGTTAGTAGTTGGATTCTTACTGATTGTATGGGGTGGACAGGTGTCTTTATGCAGCTAACGACCTCAAACAAGTGCATCTAATGTAGGATAATAAATGGAATGGAGGTGGACATTTTAAAGGCAGACTAACAGGTCTTTGAGGGTCAGAATTCTAGCTGATAGACATGTGTTCAAATACTTATTTGCAGCTGTATCATACAAATAAATAGTTAAAAAATCATACATTGTGATTTCTGGATTTTTGTTTTTAGATTATGTCTCTCACAGTGGACATGCACCTACGACGACAATTTCAAACCCCTCCATGATTTCCAAGTAAGAGAACTTGCAAAATAGCAGGGTGTTCAAATACTTATTTTCCTCACTGTATAATAAGTAAACTCCAAGTCGCATAACTACAATAATTTAACAAATAAGTTACACTATTAACAGGTCACAACAAAAGTGTGTGTATGTGTGTGGAGAATAATTGGTTAATTGAAAGGAAATTGAGAATTAACATAATCTTTAATTGCAGCCCTATTCAAAACCTCAACCTCTATCAAATGTACACAACTGTGATAATTATGGCATCTGTGAAGTGATTATGTGACTCATTGAGTAACCATAGTAACACATACTGTATGCATGCTATAAATGAGATCATATTCTCAACTGCTGTTTCCAAAGTCAAGAATGACCTTTTAAATCCTCAACTCAGTAGTATTTAGCTGTAGTTTGTGGTTCTGTAAGATTAATAATGTTCTAAATCAAGTGAATGTCTTGTAACAGTGTTGCCTGTACCGTTTCTCTTGTCATGGTGCAGAGTTTAGGAAGACCGATCGCAGCCTTCTGCTGAGTCCAGACGGGTCATCACGAGTGCCCTTTGACCCAAAGCAGAAACCCAAGTTTGGGGTCTTAAAGTCTCCGCCCACACCACTCTCTGCCAGAAAGACCCCCAAGGCCAACAGGAAGACCAGCTCCAGTACTCCAAAGAGCACACCTAAAGGACGACCCACAGCAGCAGACTTCTTTTAACACCCCCCGCTGACCGACTGTAGATAACGGATGTAATGCTCTCTGTGAACTCGTCAATGGACTGATTTCAATTACATCCTCCTTTGGAGAGATGTATATAGAAGTATTTTTATGTTTATCTGATCAGTGTTGCTTTTTGCCTCTTTGAGTGGCTCGACGTTTTAATAAAGTTACTCCATTTTCCAATGTTATCAACTTTTCAGGGTGTGTGTGATTGAGTTTGATACAGCATGCATCAAAAGAAATTATATTTTGGGTAAGATCTTAAGGAGAAAATCACGAAGTGTACTCCATTTTACAAAGTTTAGACATGTCTGAAGAGTGTAAAACAAAGAATTGTAATATGCACCTCTGTATAACTTTGAGTCAATTTTATTGTGAAAAATGTGCTACTCAGACAGGATCAGTGTTCGGTGGGAACGCCATTTCTCCTATCTGGACTAGTACTAATACCCAGGTCACAGCTACTCACAGTCAGGAACCTTGCAGATTCAGATTTTACTCACAAAACCTCACAATTAAAATATTATGCATTATTATTATTCATGAAACAATCTGGCATTAAGTATTGAAAGCTCCACCTTAATAATGCCTATCGCACTCTTCACTTTAACATTTGAATGCAGGACTTTGACTGAGCTTTTAATCATTTGACTTACAATAGACTGTTCTTGACCCAACATGCTTCTCAAAAAACAGTATTTATTCTATTTGTATTACAGTAGCTACCGTATGGAAAAACCATACTCTGACTGGTGAGCGTATTCAATAATCAACCGCTGATCTATATTCACTGCCACCCTTTTGTACGTCGCGCATACATGAACTAAAATAGAAGATGCACATGGAGACGCCCACACAGTCCGTGCCTATGACCTTCCACCTTGCACGTGGCATTTATTTAAATTTTAACCGAGGGTGCGCAATGTAATTCTGTATTTAACTCGTTAAGACTTTTCTGCACTGATTACCAAGTCAAATTCATGTGTACATTGTACATTTGGCGAATAAAGCAATTCTGAATCTGAAAATATTAAACTTAGGGCTTACAAACTCGTGCTGTGATACACCACCAGGTCACGCGATCACAGCCGTGATGGCTAAAAAGAACTTCTGTGATTAACAGTTGTTTACACCTCAACTTTTGCTGTCATTTTGGTGAATGATAACATTGTGCAAAATGATTGACAGACCACAGATTGTAAATTCATACGTCTTTTGTTGGTGATGGAAATTCTGTCTGTTGTGCTTCATTGTTATTATTAATCGTATCACTTGGATGCTAAGTTGATTAAAATGAACATTACTTATGTCCAAATATGATGATTGAATAGATTTATAACCACACAATGCATATTTATTCGTTTCAGTCATGGGTGTAATTTACGGGGGGTGTGGGGGTTACAACCCCCACAATAATCAAACCTGGCCAGGGCACCCCCCCCCCCCCCCCCCCCAAAAAAAAAACGCTTAAAATTTGGAAAAAGTGGAGATCTCAAACCTATTGGCTGTATTGAGATGTTGGGATATGGTGCTGGTTCAGTGCCTCTCCAACCAGCTCGTGAGGTATGGACCTATAGGCATTTGCGAGGTCCAGCGACAGCCCAATCGGGTCCCCCTTGTTGTCCCGGGCTTCCCTGATCAGCTGGGTGACGCTATGTGCTCCAGACGCCCCGGATAGGGGTTGGGTATCGTTTGGATTTTTACCATTCCGATGCCGAACCGGTACTTTTAAAACTATTCCGATTCCTAAACCGAGTCTTGAAAAACTGAAAAATGACATCAAAGAAAGACTCTTTTATAGATGTGGTAGCCGTTAATATGCTTTTACGTCCGTTTTGGTGAGCCCAGAGGGAAAATATGGCATTTTAAAAGTAGACTACATTTACGGTAGCTAAGCTAACGGTAGACGTTTTACGTCCGTTCCGGAGCGACAGAGGGAAAATATTTCAGTCGACACATTAAGCGGAACCGAAATTTGCGTTCTAATTTGGTCCGATTCCTACCGGTTGCGTAGGAACCGGTTCCATAGTGGAACCGGGTTTCGGTACCCAACCCTAACCCCGGGACCTTCTGGATCCCTCCTTCCTCGAACAAAGTATAGATGTAGGAGTTCCGAGTTCCTCAGCAGTCTGTCAGGCACCTGGTAACAATAGGGGCTTTCCGACCGGAGGGATTTGTGCAGCTCTTAGAACTAAACGTTCCTAGAACACTTTTTTCGTCGTGTTCCGACAGGAAAATTTTGGGGATTTAAAGTTCTTCTGGCCTCAGTAGCGTGCTTTTTTAGCTCCTACTTCAGAGCAGGGTCTTTTCCCTTTTCCCTTTTCCTAGGTGGACTTGATTGGTCGAACTTATAAGTCCCGCCCACTGCCAACTCGGAACTTGCAGACAGAGCAACAACCAACAACGGGACATTTTTAACAATTTTCACCCTCTTATTCATCATTAAATTCACTTCTGACAACATTTTAGGCAAGAAATTAACTATTTAGATTTCGAATATAGGCAGTCTTGCGAAAATTAATGCCAAATTGATAATTTGCTTCAAAGTTTTCGGAGTTGAGGAGCTCCATGAAGTGAGGCGACAGCCAGCAGGCGCCTGCCCCGGCCTCTAGCTTGTCGCTGGGCCAGTCATGCTCAGAGACCTCGCTGTGAGCCTGAGGTCTCTCAGACCGCTCTCGTAAATAAGAGGCTTTTATTTCGCCGTTGAAGGTTCGTTTGTTTAAATATCACAACACATGTCCATCATAAGATTAACGGGAACCTGTGGTTAACTGTCTTTTTGGAGTTAAACTCCACAAGCATGTCATGTGGCTCGCCGGCCGTCATACACACACACACACACAGTCACACACACACATACACACACAGTCACACACGTCCACAGCGCAGCAGGCAGAGGCGGGGTCTGTTCTGAGTAGCCTACCAGTCCCTATGGCCACTTGGCCAGTGGGAATGGAAACAGAATTTTTTTTTTTGGGGGAGAGTATTTCTTAGAACTGCTTAGAAGTGTACGTTTCCTCTAAAAAGCACATGTACTATCTAGTCGGAAAGCACCTATTGTTGAAGAAATAATTTCCCACACTGAGCAGCAAGATGGTTCTGAATTGATCATATCTGTCCCTGTGTCCCAACCGGCAGCGGCAGAGCCTGGGTCCGTCCGAGGTTTCTGCTTGTAAAAAGGAAGATTTTCCTCGCCACTGTCACACCAAATGCATGCTCGTGGGAAACTATTGGGTCTTTGTAAATTATAGAGCAGAGATATTCAACAGGGGGTCCTCAGAGTTGCTGCAGTGGGGGTGGGGGTACCAAATTATTGTTTGATAGTTTAAAAAAAAAAAAAAAATTCAACAAAATAATTAAATGTTGGTAATATTAAACCCGTTAGAACCTCAGTAACGCGAGTTACAATGCATTTGAACCCTTTATTAAGAATTCACCAACACCACAAAACGTTTTTTCGGCAGGGGAAAACTAATCCTTATTTCCTGTTGCTGGAATTCGGTAGTTGAAATGGCTGCAGAGACAGATACATTTGCGAGATGGATATTATTTTCAGGAGTTATTACGTTGCCTTGAAGCAAGCTATCCCGTCACTGTTCCCGTGGTCAAACCCAGAACCAGAGACGGTACGGACAACACCTGTGTCCCGACAGGTGACGGTACGGACAACACCTGTGTCCCGACAGGTGACGGTACGGACAACACCTGTGTCCCGACAGGTACGGACAACACCTGTGTCCCGACAGGTGACGGTACGGACAACACCTGTGTCCCGACAGGTGACGGTACGGACAACACCTGTGTCCCGACAGGTGACGTGACGGACAACATCTGTGTCCCGACAGGTGACGTGACGGACAACATCTGTGTCCCGATAGGTGACGGTACGGACAACATCTGTGTCCCGACAGGTGACGGTACGGACAACATCTGTGTCCCGACAGGTGACGGTACGTCAGTGCGGACAGCCGTGTGTCCGAGCAACTGACAGATATAAACATGCCGGGAATTAATGATTAGGCTTATATAAATATTAGCATTAGGCTTACATTTTATCAGCGGTGGAAAGTAACTATACCATAGGCTACTTCAATACAATTGTAAGGTACTTTTAATTGAGTATTTTCATTTTCTCCTAGTTGTCTATTGTACATTTTACTTCTCTGTTTTATAGCTTTAGTTAGTTATATATACAAAATATTATGAATAAACTATGATGGATAAAGATGAGACTTTATTGATCCCGTGGTGAAATTCAAAAGCTACCTGCCAAGCCATAGCCTACTTCCGCTGTTATTTTGTTGAACTCAAAAGTAATGCAAAAGTAGTGTAAAGCATTACAAGTCAGAGACAGTATTGTAATGTAACTTATTACTCTCAAATGACAGTAGGGTAACCAGTAATAATGTATTACATTTTGGAAGTAACTTGCCCAACACTGCTCACCACACACACACTTGTACTTCAACTCAATGACAATTCCATTGAAATGAATTGATTTAGTCCCAGGTTGCTAGGTTTGGTTTGGTGGAAAACTATGTCGTTTGTAATAAAATACATACAAGAATACATTTAAAGTGGGATATACAGTGTATTAACAAGATACACGTATACTGTACATATATCCAAGACACATGCAACTGCTGAATTAGGGTACTGGCACCTTTGGTCCAATTCAGGCACTCTGGGTAACGTTGCAGCGTTGTTTCAGATTTTCCTTGCTATTTGGAAGTTTACTAGTCAGGGCTTGTTTCTTTTTGAAGTTCCAGTTGATTTGAAATGTGTTATCAGCAGACGCCAGTCTGACAGAAGTGGCAGTCAGTAGAGACGCTATTCATAAATGACATGGCTCTATTGCAGCCTTTCTAGAGTCAGCCCTTCAGACCTCCAGTGGGTTTCCCACATGTATGTGATTTGCCTGCTCTCCATCAGGGCAGCAGTGTAGCAATGAAAAGGCTGTAATCTGTGACAGCTATGTCAGGACACAGAGGTAATGGGCTCTCTAGTCTTCATTTACATTATTTCCAGGCTTTAATCTCACTGTCACTTGAGAGATTTCTGCGGGCCAAATGGATAGAGGCTGACTCCATATATATATATTTCTCTCCAATGCCTTTCATCTCCTAATGTATTTTTGTCTACAAAAAGAAGGGATGATACAGAACACACCATCCAGAACACAATATCCTGCCTATTAACAATAAGGTTATGCAGACCATTATGGACGCCTTTGTATTGCATAGGATTCACAACATGCAACTGATTCCATGCATCAGACAATGTGGATGGTGGTTTCCAGAGTACTGTAGAGTAGAGCTGCAATCTTCATCTTTATTATTTTTTAAATTCCAAATTATGTTCAAATATGTAATGCCTAAATACAGCTATTATTAATATGTACTACACTACTGATGGGATCGCTGAGATTAACCCTCCTGTTGTTCTCGGGTCAAATTTGACCCGTTTTCAAAGTTTCAATGTCAGAAACGTGGCTTTCTTTTCAACCAAATTTCCTAAAAATAACATGGATGGTTCCATACGCTAATTGATGATCACTACTTTTAGGTCTGGGAGAAAATCTGGGATCATCCATAAACATGTTTCTCTGACCTCAACTATTAGTCAAGATAATTCCTAATTGCTGCTTATTTTACTCAATAATTAGGCGTAATGTCATTGTGGTATCTGAACAGGTCATGACTTTGTATACATTTGTACTGAGGATTTCCTTGTAAGGGATTCCTTTGACCCTTACCCTACTTTTACTGAAACATCTGGAAACTGTTAACATGAGCAGAAGAGCCCTCTTGGACAGAAGAGTCCTTATTTGGAGATGAGCCAGAAAAGAAGGTATCATTGGTCAGTTCTGACCCAATCATGTTAATGCATTGCACAGAATATATACCATATGCACACAAAGAAAAGGCAGAGTGACATATTGGAAGAATTGGGTTGGTTGTTCTCCAAACTCTCTGCAGGAGTTTGTTAAAGGGATGCTGAAAACTTGATGTAATAAACCTTTTTTATAATCAAAGATCAGTGTCAGCAGAATTCCTCTTCATACAGCATCACAGCATTAATATTGAAAGTCACCACATCATGTAAATGACATTTATTCACCATCAATTCCATAAAAAAGTGTAAAACTAGTGGTAATAAGTTATGAAGTTGGCCAAAAAGATGTAACACAGAATTGGGTGATCATTTATAGGCTACTTTATGCTTTATAAACAGGCAAACCAAACCGGAGATCAAGACAATATGAGGGTTAAAGTCAGAATTCTGAGATTAGAGTCTGAATTCTGGCTTTAGACTCAGAACTTGAATTTAAAAAAATGTCACATGTGACCTAATCCTATTTTCACATGTGCCCCTAATCCTCTAAGCAGCCATTTGTGAAAATGCAAATTGTGTTATTGCATTTTCATGTTTACTCCAAAAAAAAAAAAAAAACACAAATTAAAATGCTATTGAAAAACTACATTTTTAAAAAATTTTTATTTTTAAGTTTACATTAATGTCTTTAATTCAGGCCTCTATGGTCTTCCATAGCCGAGTCCTCCACTCACTGTTGTGTCCTCTCGGATTTGAAATGAACGCGGACGTGCCACGCCACCGCCGCAGCCTCCCGTTCGGGATTCTGCTTTCATTTTCATTCTGGACATGCACTGCAACACCTGAACGATGTCCGTTGAAGTTTTCTTTGCCATATTTTTAATTTTGGCAAATGATGCAATGGGTTTGTGAGGACATCGAAAACTGAGGTAGGCTAAATTAAGTTCATCCTACTTTGCGTGCTAATTTATTACAGATTGTTGTATTCCACATGGAGGTTTGTAAAATAATAGTCTCTTTATTAATAATACTCTAGGATTTAATTATGAATATTGAGTTAATAGAGTGAGATTGTGCTTCATACAGTAGTCCTCTGGTCTGTTAATGTCTACAATTAATTTACGTGCTCGTGCCCTTACTCTATAACGCTATCATATTCCTTTAGTAGCTCTATCCTATCTACAGGGAGACGTGGGTCTGCTCTCTGCAAACAGTGAGTTGGAATTATGATGCTCGATACGGTGAATCCTGTTGTTCAGAGTTGTGTTCTGATCAATCATGTCTCGCTTTAATTCAATGGTCTCATTTAAAAACGCAATCATTCATGTGTTTAACAGTCATGGAGCAGACTCGTGCGTTTTCTTGCAGATATTTCATGCTCTTGAATTTGTGTCTTTTATGACAGGACCAGATTGAAAATGTTGCCAGAGTGTTTCTCCTCGGTGACTGTTCTCTTCGTCTATGTGGCATTACCAGCTGTGTGCTGTGAGTATTAACCTTCCCTTCTCTCTGGCTTGATCAACTTTCTTCTCACCCTTATTTCTTCTTCTTATTATTTAGTCTCGTCCATCACCACACTGCCGAAATATACAACTTTCATGCAGATTATATTCATCATTAAACAAGTTCTTATACTCGGAGTAGTTAATATATATTAGTAGATGATCGTCGGCATTTCAGTCTCTCTTTTTTTCTTCAGATTTCTGCCTTTTCTGCATCAATTTATAGTGGACATGTCTTAATAAATTAAAAGAAAGCCCAAGATACAGATGCCAGGTGACTTCAAAGTATAAACATTTGACAGAATACTGGGAATAGTAATATTAATAGCAGTAGGGTTCTCAGGTATCCTATATAGATAGATAGATAGATAGATAGATATAATAACTTTTCAGGACACAAATGGAAGGTCCATAGTAAATTAAAAATGACAATATTTACAAACATATAGCAATAAATATACAGTACAATTCATATAAATTAATTAAAGGTCAACAACCTTCACCTGTAATATACAAACAGGAGTGCCAATGTCTCCACAGTCTAGATGCTTACCTGACAGAGCTCAAATCAATGTGGGCTGAAGCCTGTATGATTATGTTTTCTGAGACGGATATTCTCCACATGTATCGATAAATAGGGTTTGTTATTAACGCAGAACAGGTAGGCACACCAACACTAACAAACATGTGACTAGCACTACACCATCATGTTTGTTTTAGAAGCAGTCTTGCCATCATTATACACTACATTCAGTCTCTGCATGTTCTTTTTTTCTGTAAGACCGCCACAAGTGGGCAGTATATAGTGGTGTACAGAATGCTTTGAATGAAGCTACCTTAACATTAGCAGAACACATGCCAAATTTACGTGCATTCACATTAGCCTGAGCATACATCTTGCGACACTGTCTGTTGATGTCCTTATCATCTGATAAATCATTAACAATATGATGGCCAAGATATTTCATCTCATCACACACTTTAAGGGCAGTACCAGATAAAAAGAAATCAGGAAATACTAATATCCTGTCTTCTTTACTTCTAACAATCATAATATTGCTCTTATTTGCATTATATTTGATATCGAAATCCACACCGTACTGAGAACAAACCTTCAGAAGTTGTTCCTAAAAAAATTTCTATAAAATTTGGAATAATTGTTCAGCCCTAGTCTTATCATGTAGAAACATACGTAGTGATGAATCATATCACATTCATGCTCAGTAGTGTTCAGTAGCCTCTGCCATAGTCACACGGCTTGGTGAGGCTTTAGTTACTACTCTTTAGCAGTCAAACATTGTAGGAGCATTTGTAGAAACGTTTGGAAACACTGTTGATGTCTTAGATTGATCAATGAGAAATCGGGTCCACTGAAAGATCCCATATTATACCCATTTTGATATTTGTATTGACTCGGCTTCAAATTCTGAATTTGAGTCAAATATTTAGAACTCCCACTATATTTCCAGGAGGTCACAGAGGTTGTCTGATCAGGGCTTTGTTGCTTGTACCTTGCTCCATTCTTAAAATAATGTACTTGGAGTTTTATTCATCTCACTCCCATTGCACCTAAAAGTGGCATTTCAGTCAAACCCCAAAACTGTATATAAATATTTTCCCACTAACCCCTGAATTCGCTGAGGATTCAAGTAATCTGACTCTGAGATTTCTGGTGCCATACCAATACAATAGAAGTGAATGCATTGAAAAATGCCTAGAATCAGTGAGTATGTGTACACACACACACTAATATTCCATTATTATTCCAAATATGACAATATTCTGAATATGATACAGGTCACGTAAACAGCATATTCCGTTTGGATATTCAGAATAAGGCCTTTTTCTGAATAAAGCATTTTCAGATTAATACATTTGGGATAAACTTGTATTATTCTGGTTTTAGAAGCATTCTTTGGACATGTATACAGCACATTCAGAATGTGTCTCAATCAAGGTTTTTACTACAGTTTGTGACAGTTTACGGCCTCTTGCCTGTTTACAGAGTACGGTCAGCTCTGTGTGTTGCTATGGTTGTTGTACATAAACCAACCAGCCGGTTATACACTGCCAGGAATAAGAGCTCAAGGTAAACATATACTTATTTTAAAAAATTTCTTCTATCTAAAATATGGTGCCGCAGATGGCTGCCTTGGTGTGTTGGTGCGCATTGTTTTATTTTATTATTATATTAAATTGGGTTTCTGCTGTGATACCCAGAGCTCTTTCACCAGAGATGACCGCATAAACATCAGGGAAACAATTTCAGCTGATTTATTTCCTACTTTTCTCACATCATCTATTGAATTATTGGACATTCTGGTCAAAGGTACCTTCACCTTTTCGATGCAGTGAAACGCTGTAGGAGAGGGAAACGGACCGGTGCACTTAGTGTGCTGAAGGAGACCAGAGACAGGAGCGGGACATTTTGCTACTGGAGTAAAGAGAGACAAACATTTATGTAGTTGAATAAGCTCACTACATAACTTAAAGTCCCCCTCCACTCAAAAATGTGTTTTCTTATGTTTATGTTCCCTAAAATGTCAGACTTTGACTACACTGAATTGTATCCTTGCTAAGTTTGTCAAAAGAGAGGTGTTTTCACATCCTTGTACTGACGAGGGAGATGCCTGTGCAGATTTAAGCGTATCCTTGCCAAGCTTGATTAGGTACGTCACTAACCCGTAAACCAATCTCTGTCTAATACGCAAAAGCCAGCAAAGAAACCTTAAACCTCCAGCACATATAGAGAGCGAAAACACACATTATATCATTATAGCTGTCAGCCACTGACAGTTACAAGCTAACAAACATAAACAAACAAAAGACTCTAACTATGCTGCACACTCTGATACGTCTGCTAGTCGCAGATTGATCCGTCTGACTGAAGGCGGTTTTAGGACCTATAGTTGCAGATCGCAAGCTTCCGGAGCTCTGCAAGCTGACCGCCCGCCCGTTGAGCTTCTAGAACAGGCTGTCCATGCTCAGTCCAATTACGAGACGTGTGGCTCAAACCAGCAGTGAGGCTCAAGCATGTAGGCCTATGGCTAAATCTGTCTGATGTTTCTAGCCATCTTGATGCGCTGCTCTTTTACAGGTCAACCTAGAAAGATGGATAGAATGTAGTCACCAAAATAGTCTCAAACTAGCACAAGCATGCATATTTGACTGTTTTCCTGCTTCCAACGTTAGCTACATGATTGCTGGATATACCAAACTAACTTTTCTTCACTTTCCTGGAGCACGAGCGCATAGCTGAAAGGAACATCGCGACTGCCCAAAATGCCTGATTTTGCGGGGGATTTTGTAAAAAATTGTTTTGAGTAGAATAATCCGGGCTGAGATTTCCTAGTAACCAACAAGGCTCAGGATGCTGAAAATGTTGGTATAATATGAAAAGGGCTGGTGGATTTAAGACAAAAAATAATAAGTTATTGAATTAATCAAATTTGAACATATCTGTCACTGTCAGTGGCTTGTTGATCTTTACATTGTTAATTTCCTATCCTGGCCTGGGACACCCTCATACGGTTTGATAAAGTACTGACTTTAACTTATCATTGCACTTACAATAACGAGCGCAGCTGTCCTCAATTTAGGTCATTGTGTCATCTCATCTCCTTTTTTTTCCTGCATCCACCGTGTGTGTTGTTTGTGTGTGTGTCTGTGTTTGTGTGTGTGCAAGCGTCAGTCGCGGGGGGTACGGAGCAGTAGCCCCACCCGCTGCAGAGAGCCGACAGCCAGGATTGAAACGGCAGCAACTTCAGCGACTTTTAAATCGTTACAGTCTACATTGATGTTAAAATGTATAAAGATTGGCAGGACGGTCTGAAATGTTCTGCACGGCCTTTCGCTGTACAGTTTGTTGGTAAATGAGTCACACACACGTCTCGCCTTCATATCAAAATCGTTTGTGATGCAGTCGGCTCGTAAAATTAAATGAGAAACAAAGTCATATATATATATTATTTTTTTATTGGGGTTCTGGTATTAAATACACACATTTCCATTCCAGCTATGTATAGAACCACATTTTCCATGAACTGAACATATTAACAACGGACAGAGAAAAACACAGCAGGGATCGCACTAAACAGACATACTTAAAAAAAAAAAAAAGGACAAAGTGAGACATATTTTTATAAAATCAACCTTATTGTGGTGGAGAGGTTTGTGTGTCCCTATGATCCTGAGGGCTGTGTTGTCTGGAGCTTTGTGCTCCTGGTAGGGTCTCCCAAGGCAAAGTGGTCTCAGGTGAGGGGCCAGACAAAGAATGGTTCAAAAACCCTATGAGTGACCGAGGTAGAGATGGAGTGACCCTGCCCGGAGGAAGCCCGGGGCCCCCGTCTGGAGCCAGGCCCAGACGGAGGGCTCGTCAGCGAGTGTCTGTTGGCCGGGTTTGCCACGGAGCCCTGCCAGGCACAGCCCGAAAAAGCTACGTGGCATCCATCTCTCCAGCCCATGGGCCCACCACCTGTGGGAGGAACCGCTGGGGTCGAGTGCGCTGTCACAAGGGTGGCAGTGAAGGTCAGGGGCCTCGACGGACCAGACCCGGGAAGCAGACACTGGCTCTGGGGACGTGGAATGTCACCTCTCTGTGGGGGAAGGAGCCGGAACTTGTGCGGGAGGTGGAACGATACCAGTTAGATCTGGTGGGGCTTACCTCTACGCACAGTCTCGGTTCTGGAACCATACTCCTGGATAGGGGTTGGACTCTTTTCTTCTCCGGAGTTGCCCAGGGTGTGAGGCGCCGGGCGGGTGTGGGGATACTCACAAGCCCCCGGCTGAGCGCCGCTACGTTGGAGTTTACCCCGGTGGACGAGAGGGTCGCCTCCCTACGCCTGTGGGTTGTGGGGGGTAAAACTCTGACTCTTGTTTGTGCATATGCACCAAACAAGAGTTCAGAGTATTAGGCCTTCTTGGAGACCTTGAGTGGAGTCCTGTATGGGGCTCCAGTGGGAGACTCCAATGTTCTGCTGGGGGACTTCAACGCGCACGTGGGCAATGATGGAGACACATGGAGAGGCGTGATTGGGAGGAACGGCCTCCCTGATCTAAACCAGAGTGGTTGTTTGTTGTTGGACTTCTGTGCTAGTCATGGATTGTCTATAACGAACACCATGTTTGAACATAGGGATGCTCATAAGTGTACTTGGTACCAGAGCACCCTAGGCCTTAGGTCAATGATCGATTTTATAATCGTTTCATCTGATCTGAGGCCGTATGTTTTGGACACTCAGGTAAAGAGAGGGGCGGAGCTGTCAACCGATCACCGATCTGGTAGTGAGTTGGGTCAGGGGGGTGGGGGACTCAGGACAGACCTGGTAAGTCCAAACGGGTAGTGCGGGTAAATTGGGAACGTCTGTAGGAGGCCCCTGTCCGACAGACTTTCAACTCACACCTTCGGCGGGCTTTTCGTGCATCCCTGTGGAGGCTGGGGGCATTGAACCCGAGTGGATAATGTTCAAAGTCTCCATTGCTGAAGCTGCGGCGGGGAGCTGTGGTCTTAGGGTCTTAGGTGCCTCAAGGGGCGGTAACCCACAAACACCGTGGTGGACACCGGTGGTCAGGGAAGCCGTCCGACTGAAGGAGTCTTTCTGGGATATGTTATCCCGGAGGACTCCGGAGGCAGATGCAAGGTACCGAAGGGCCCGAAGGCCTGCAGCCTCTGCTGTGAAAGAGGCAAAGCAGCGGGTGTGGGAGAAGTTTGGAGAAGACATGGAGAAGGACTTTCGGTCGGCACCAAGGTGCTTCTGGAAAACCGTTCGCCACCTCAGGAGGGGGAAGCGGGGAACCATCCAAGCTGTGTACAGTAAGGAGGGGACACTGTTGACCTCAACTGAGGAGGTAATAGGGCGGTGGAAGTAGCACTTTGAGGCATAGCTGGAGGATGATGGGGGATTGTCGTCAATTTCCCTGGTGGAAGTTGCTGAGGTAGTTAAACAACTCCACAGTGGCAAAGCCCCAGGAATTGATGAGATCCGTCCATAAATGCTTAAAGCTCTGTGTGTGGAGGGGTTGTCTTGGTTGACACGCCTCTTCAACATTGCGTGAAAGTCTGGGACGGTGCCTAAGGAGTGACAGACCGGGGTGGTGGTTCCCCTTTTCAAAAAGGGGGACCAGAGGGTGTGTGCCAATTACAGGGGTATCACACTTCTCAGCCTCCCCGGTAAAGACTACTCCAAGGTGCTGGAAAGGAGGGTTCGGTCGATAGTCGAACCTCAGGTTGAAGAGGAACAATGCGGATTCCGTCCTGGTCGTGGAACAACGGACCAGCTCTTCACTTTCGCAAGGATCTTGGAGGGAGCCTGGGAGTATGCCCAACCGGTCTACATGTGCTTTGTGGATCTGGAGAAGGCGTATGACCGGGTCCCTGTGGGACCTGATACTGTGGGAGGTGCTGAGAAGCGAGAGCTGTGTCCGGGTTCTCGGCAGTAAGTCGGACTCGTTTCAGGTGAGAGTTGGCCTCCGCCAGGGCTGCGCTTTGTCACCAATCCTGTTTGTAGTATTTATGGACAGGATATCGAGGCGTAGTCGGGGTGGAGAGGGGTTGCAGTTCGGTGGGCTGGGGATCTCATCGCTGCTTTTTGCAGATGATGGGGTCCTGATGGCATCATCGGCCTGTGACCTTCAGCACTCACTGGATCGGTTCACAGCCGAGTGTGAAGCGGCTGGGATGAGGGTCAGCACCTCTAATGAGTCCTTACCCCAAGTGAAGGAGTTCAAGTACCTTGGGGTCTTGTTCGCGAGTGAGGGGACAATGGAGCGGGAGATTGGTCGGAGAATCGGCGCAGCGGGTGCGGTATTACATTCAATTTATCGCACCGTTGTGACGAAAAGAGTGCTGAGCCAGAAGGCAGAGCTCTCAATCTACCGGTCAGTTTTCGTTCCTGCCCTCACCTATGGTCATGAAGGCTGGGTCATGACCGAAAGAACAAGATCCATGGTGCAAGCGGCCGAAATGGGTTTCCTCAGGAGGGTGGCTGGCGTCTCCCTTAGAGATAGGGTGAGAAGCTCAGTCATCCGTGAGGAGCTTGGAGTAGAGCCTCTGCTCCTTCGCGTCGAAAGGAGCCAGTTGAGGTTGTTCGGGCATCTGGTAAGGATGCCCCCTTGGCGCCTCCCTAGGGAGATGTTCCAGGCACGTCCAGCTGGGAGGAGGCCTCGGGGAAGACCCAGGACTAGGTGGAGGGATTATATCTCCATCCTGGCCTGGGAACGCCTCGGGATCCCCCAGTTAATGTGGCTTGGGAAAGGGAAGTTTGGGGTCCCCTGCTGGAGCTGCTACCCCCGCGACCCGATACCGGATAAGCGACCGAAGATGGATGGATGGAAAAAAAAAATCTAAGTTATTTAAAAATTAAATCGTGAACAGGGTGAATCGAGATCGTGATTTTATAACGATTAATCGTGCAGGTCTAGTTATTGGTCAAATGTGCGGAAAAGTTGCGGTGATTGGTCAAAATTGCACCAAATTCAAGGTGATTGGTTGAATTTGCGTGAATTGACACGATCGCGACATCGCAAAATCCTGGAGGGACTGTATATAGTATTAAGTTGCTGTGAGCTGTACATTCACCACTTCTACACAGAGGCAGAACATAACGTAATCTCCGAGATTATTCCTTCACAGTGCTGTGCAAATGCAAGACAATCTCAGAGCTGAACCGGGTAGACACATCAGTTTTCATCAGACTCACCCTGGGTCGGGTTAATTAAGTCTACTGCTAACTTACAACACAAATAACATTAACGTCGGCAAAATACCCCCGCGAATCAAATCCCCTATTTCACTGTTAACCGTCAAGCCACTAAACCTGTATGGAAATGAACACCTTTGCTGAAGTTCGTTAACGATCATACGACACGAGACAACGTCTCTTTCTCTCTCTCTCTCTCTCTCTCTCTCTTTCTCACTGTGTCTCACACATACACACACACACACACACACACACACATGGTCTGGTGCTGATTAGCTCTCATAACAGGCCGGACGGGTAGCACACTGCCATGAGTCCATGAGGCTAATGTCTGATTACTCCACATTTTCATTGTGATATTTTATGATTACATTCTGAATTTGCGACGTTCTCTGTCAGGTAAATCAGTAATAGGTAGTCAGTAGTAGGCTATACAGTTGAGTTGCATATTAAGTGGTTTGGGGTCGTTCTGTAAGTAATTTTGGGGTACAATTTGGTTCTGGATAATTCTGCAAGCAGCAATACCACAGGCCAATCAATTGGCCCGTTCCAAACAGGCACATTTTCAACGGGCACTGTTCTAGTACTTTAAAAGGTATGAGGAGTGGGACAATGCCTTGTTGTGTTGGAGCCTTATTTTGGAGCTTTACATCTGTGTCTTGCACTCTCTTGTCTCGTATTGCCAGACCTTACTGCACAGTGCTGCAGATTAAGGGTTGGCTCCTCCACACATACATTCCATGAAAGGAGAAGAAAAAAACACTGGGTTGTTTGCATTTCTTTAAAGAAATCACAATTGTCTTGGGCGACACTAAGCTCCGGATGCAGCGACGATGGCTCTGCAAAGGAAGGAAAACAATGATTAATGAAGTTAACTGTTTAAACAATACAGTAACGTGAGCTATTTAAATTAGCTGGATACATGGTTAAACTTCATTAGCTCTTACCAGTGTATCTCTGTGTGTAATTGGTCCACAGCAATCCCACCAAAACCTCCCAGTTAGAGAGGAAATGCCCTAAACATATTCTTTGTAAATCTTTACAATCATACCCTGAAAAAACCAAGCAGGCCTGCCTTGTCGACGATCAAAATTTAATTCAAAATGTGCCGTGTGTGTCGAGTATTCCATCTGTAATAAAGTGTCCTGCATATTCTCCGATCTGTACCAACGTATCCCGGTGGTACACGTATGCGGCAGTTTCAATGCACATAATTGTTGTTCTAAAATTTCCTTCGGGATGAATAAATCTATCTAACAGTTTCTGCTGAGAAGCTAAGCGATGATTCAAGATGGCTGACACTCGTCTTTACCTCGGCAATCTCCGGAAAAAGGCGGCTTAATAACAACATGTCATCACACTGGTAACTACGTTATACATGCATGATTCTGCATTAAAGTTTACCAGAGGAGAATGGGAGAATAAAGGCTTGATTTTACTCAGGAACAGACGCGTACATGGATACACCACTGCAGGACCGGAGTGGGACTCATTTTCAGCCCTGGAATTTCATGCCTTAGGCCCACTTTAGTTCACGACTGACTATACAGTGTTTCCCACACATAAGTTCTATGCCCCTCCCCCTCACCGCTGTAAAAGCTCCCCGAACGTCATTTATCAGTCTGGTTGTTACCCCTGTTCGCGGCTGTCTGCTCCACTCCATATCTTTATAATGGAGTTAACCGCTTATCGCTAAAAACACAGTGTCCGTCGTCAAACCACAAAAAATTGTAATTATCGTTCATTTATCGTTATCAAGGTAAAATGTTCTCTATGGTGTTTTAAGCCCCCACTGTCGACTTCAAGGCAGCACTGTGACCATCGACTTCAAGGCACCTAACTCTAACCTTAACCCTAACCGTAACCCTTGCCTAACCCTAGTGCCCAGGGCCGGAGTGGGGCCACTTTTCAGCCTGGGAGTTTCAGTCCCAAGACCGGCCCACTTTTTCCATGGTGGTGGAAATTGGATAAATGAAGCAACAGTTCAGCTCGTACTATTCTGTAGTTTTTATTAATACCATGTTTCAACAAATAATGTAAAGGTTAAATAATAATTCACTTAAGCTGAGAAGTTAACAAAAATATTCCACTATTCCACAAGGATAGGTTGATAAATTAACTTAACTAATTAAACAACATGAGATAATATGGAGATGTCTGCTGTTTTCTAGCAAAAGTTACAGAGGGGATACACATTATATCAGGCCGTTTTTCATCTGATATAATGTGTATCCCCTCTGTAATTTTTGCTAGAAAAAAGCAGACATCTCCATATTATCTCAGGTTGTTTATTGTGACCTGGTAAACACAGAAAATAACACACATGATGACAGGACAGACCCTTTGCATGTTAAGGGAGGGGAAACACATTATATCAGGTGAAAAACGGCCTGATATTTTGTGTATCCCCTCTGTAACTTATATGGTAGACAGGTGAACAGAGGGGTTAATTGAAAAGCCATATTCAACTAAATTAAATTAAAACAGAAATCACGTTAGAGGGGAGGGAGGGACAGGTTAGCAAAGACGAGGCATCCTTGTCAGACCACACCCGCAGAGAATGGACAGATGGAGGTAGCCTAGATTAAAGGATAAAATATTGTTCATAAACCTGCATGACTCACATAGATAGGCCTATCAGTCGGCCTATGTAGATAAGGTGCATGGCAATATGGAACTTTGGAAAACACTGTCGATTAATCCAAAATACTAAACAACGCATTAAACAATTCACACGTTGCCTTAATGTAACAGATAAACAAACACATTTATGTAGTTAAATGAGACCCTTGTTACTACGGAAAACCCTGTTGAGTCTTCCACGTTGCTATTTGTTCCATTTAAGAGGTAAATTTGAAGTGCAGCAGTTAAACAATTCAAAGTGCGGTAGTTAAACTCCGTTCTGAGTGCCCACGCGCTCCCGCGGCCAGGGGATACAAATCCTGGCGAGGGATAAGTACCTTGGCACGGCCCAGCTACCGGTAGCCGTTACCTGAGAAAACGTTTTGGAAAAGACGGGCTATGGACCCAACCAACTCTATTTGGGAGGGGAGGGGAGAACTCCCTCACATGGTACAACCCATGCAGAGGCTGCGGTGTCAGAATGCGGAACGTGTGTAGCCTACTTTAACTAACGTGACAAATGTAAAAAATAAATAAAAATCCTCGACCGGCCCAAAAGTGAAGCGGCCCACCAGGAATTCCACCACAGCCATCAGTCTTGAGTGAATGCATAGGTGTAATTTACTGGGAGTATGGGGGGTTACAACCCCCCAAAAAATCAAAACTGGCCAGTGCAACCCACCCCCAAAAACTTATTATAATTTCCTTTACATAAATAAAGACATTTGCACCATAACTTGATGCAGAAAAGGCTCAAATTGTTGCAGAAAAATTCACCAGAATGCAGAAAATGAAGTGTTTGACGCTCAGAATTTCAATTTTGCTCAAATGTGGAGATCTCAACCCAATGTTGAACCCAAAGTTACACCGTTGCGTGAATGACATCTGTTACATACTTAAGTATGATTGAACACTGGTCTTTGGAGCTGATATTTTGGGTTGTGTCTATTATGAAAACTATAACAGCTTGTTTCACTTCTTCTGCTATAGTCACCTTTATAAGTTGGCTGATGACATCCACAACTTTAATAAATGTTCTCTTCCTTTTGCACCAGTTTCATGCTACTTTTTGCTATTTTTAATGCAGGTGTTAACATCTGTTGGAGGCAAATGTCATATCTAGTCAAGAGTAGAATTAACTCCAGGAAGTCTTCTAATCTGTAACCTGCCTCTTCTTTAGCTCCGCTGTAGCTAAGGCTACATTTACTTATGACTTTAACAACATCCACTATGTGCTCCATCACCTGACGGTTCTCTTTTCACTTGCTCAAAAAGTAAGCATCTGCACTATCTCTGTGTGTCTTCCTTTTTCATATTCCACTATCCTTTGGTGGACGTGTTTCCAGCCTTTCATGCCTACTTTTATAAAGGTGCAAATGCCAAACAAACAGAACAGTACAGAGATAGTTTTTTTCACAGTAAGTCACTTGCGGTTTGTTCCATCTTTGCTATTGAAAACCTTTGGTATAGGAACATTTGAGGTTTGTTGAGGATGATAAGAAAAAAAAAAAAGTATATTTATCCTCTGAGTTCTGCTGCTGAATTGTTGCTGTAGGCAAGTAAACTAAAGCTCTCGGTGAAAGATCATGGTCAAACACGTTGTACACTCATTGACACAAAAGTAGGAGGAATACAAAAGCATATTTACAGTACATAATACATAGGAGACAGGTTTGTCAGAGTTCACCGGAACCTTCCTGGCTTTCCTCCTCTCTGTATTCTGCTCAGTTTTCAGAAATAATCACAGTGAGACAATATTGGCACAGAGAGTAAGCAGTGAATACCTCCATTAGTCTTAGTCTAGGAAGTGTTTGCCCATGGGAGTCATCACAGTTTCTGACTGTATGAGACGCTTCGGCAGTGCTGAATTTATTGAATATTCCTTCTTCTGTTAGTCTTTCTGCATGCTGAGAATAATTGGATTTCACGTCCATTTACAATAATAAACCACACACACAGCTTCTTTTATTGATTTACATTTCTTTCTTTGGTACTGACGTATCTTTGCACAGCCAGCTTGTTGCTGGTTTATAGAAAAACACTTCATGGGAGCTGAGATGGGTATGCAATTCTTAACTAAAGATAATAATAATGTATAATGTATAATAATAATAATAATAATAATAATAATAATAATAATAATAATAATAATAATAATAATAAAGAAAATAAATGTATCTGGCAACTTCATATCAAATTTTTGTCTCATTTTCTTTAACTGAAAGATATTATTACCCTTGAACTCATTATCCAATGAATCCCAAAGTTTGACACCACATACTGAAATACACATTTGCTTTAAAGTTGTTTGTGCATACTGACAAACAAACATTCTATGCAATTCTTACTCAATACTGGACCAATTTCAAAGATTCTTGTTGACATTTGTCACTTAGCCACCAATGCTTGAAAAAATAGGGTCCAGGTTGAAAATACTACAAGTGCCAGCTGTTTACTTAAATGTAGAGATGCACCGATAGAGCGGCCGGTGACCGGAATTGGCCGGTTTTCACGTGCTCGGCCATGACCGGCGACCGGCAGGTCAGTCTGACATATGCCGATCTCATGCCGGTCAACGCTCCGACTAACTGCCAACATAAGTTCTACCAGTTACAGTTCTCAAGGACACACGGACGCCACAGCACGCTCTCTTCTTCCTTTCTCTCAACTTCTCCGCCGTGTGTGGCGCGTACCCGCTCGCGGTGTGAAGGCGTGTCGGCGCTATTCTCCTACATGTAGGAACCTGGTGAATTAACCTGCAACATGTCAGCTGTTTGGGGGTTCTTCAGCGTGTGGGCAGAAGATAACAAGTTTAGAATATGCAACAGCTGCAAGGAAAGAGTAGGGCGTGGAGGGACCACACCAACAACCCAAATCACATTTCTTTAGTTGATATTGGACGTGAAGAGAAGGAAATGGTTCTAACGTTGACCTTTAGATGTGTGTGAATGTCCCACACCAGGAGTCATTCATATAGTTCTATTTCATAGTGATCCATTATCTGTTCAAAACATGTTCTATGTTCTGTGCAAAATGTTCTATTAAAGAAAAGATAGAAAATAAATATGTGTGTGCTGTAAAGTGGTTAGAAAAAATGAAATCGGAATCGGCTAAAATCGGTATCAGCTGGCCTAACTCAAAGAAAATTGGAAATCGGAATCGGCCTAGAAAGTTGTAATCGGTGCATCTCTACTTAAATGTATATTTTATTTGTCTTGATAGTAATAGAAACACAATACACTCATTTGAACATGCCCTGGTGAACCTGTATTGGAATTGGAATTGGAAGTAAGCTTTGTTTGTGTAATTGGAAGTCAGGGCAACTTGGATTCAAGCAGCAGGAAGTCATCTGGCACACTTTCCTTCATTATTCACATGGACAAAGTAGTCTTGGTTGAAAGGTGGCCCTGAAGCGGCGACACCTCATTGACAGCGCGGCATGCAACTCCACTCTGACTCTCACTTCACACTCAGCAGGTGGCCGGTCGTCATGACATACAGTATGTTATGTAAAATAACACATGCGGTCACCACCACCACCTTTGCACCAGGCAGAGCAATATACAGCAAAACTGTGTCGATATATGCACAATCAGAAACAAAAATGGTGGGATGCTTAGTTATCTTATGTGACTTAAGCAAATTTTTTTGTCATTAAAGTTTTTGCCGGACAGGCATTAAGATATTTATGTCCGAGCCCGACACAGTTAAAATCTCTTTTTTTTTCTCATACTAATGACACATGTAGGCTACGTTTTTGTGTGGAAAGTCCGCTATAGGCAGCTATAGGAAGGCATTCGGAAATGTCAACAGATGAGGCATCAGCACACACGGGGGAACAAGCGCACGTTAATAAGCTGTTTAATTTAAAATGTTCAACGTGTTAACCTTTCCTGATTTCTTCGTTTCCGGCCGTGATCAGAAAACCAGGGAGACTGGTTACCTCCAGGGCCGACGTTATATAACGTTGGGGTTATATCCCGTTTCTGGTGAGCAGATGAATGAACTTGGCTTTCAGTCTGGGGGTTTATCTCGGACACCGCACACACTGTTGGCTACAAAACGTAAACTTATTCCACCAAGTCTGCTCCGGGCGCATCTACACGTCTGCTTCCTCTTTCTCTATCTCTCTTCTGCCCACTTTACACACACACACACACACACACACACACACACACACACACACACACACACACACACACACACACACACCCACCCACCCACCTGACATTTCCAACATAAATAACTGGTCAGTAAACCCATCTTATGGAGCTTAGAAGGAGGAAAATAGAACTTATGAAATAACTTAAACTGAATAAGACTTTAGCAATTGTTAAGCATTAAGTGTTTTTTGGATTAGGATATTGGGATTTAATTTAAGTAATTCACTACAGATGACATTGGAATGATTGATGCCTTGGAGAGCGCTGCCCCTTTCCCTTCGGCACCCATGTTAACCATAGACTGTATAGACTGAGGCAAAGTGCCTCCCCTTCTGGTGGACCCACATGGGACCTTATTTTGGAAAAATTAGGTACCATAGTGAACGGGGAGAGACCATGAATTACACTTATGATGTTCATCCATTTAAATTATTATTTTGCCAGTAAAAAGAGTCTCAGATATGTTGAAAAACTGTTAAACTATTAAACTGTGAAAATAAGGAATTAGAAAGACTACTCACCCCAAAGACTCTGAGTGACGTAGCTCTGAAGCTACGATGTCTGTGTGTTTCGCAGCAGGATGTAACATCACTCTCACTTGCTGCTGGTCTTGTTCATCTTTGCTTCCCAGGTGATAAAAATATGCTGGATAAAACACATCAGGGAAGATAATGTTACACGTGTTGTGGACCGGGCTAAGCTAGCTGGCCAGCAAGCCGAGCAGCACGCAAGGTGACATAAATTGTGCGAGACGGGAGATGTTGTTCCCTGAGCGGTTTCACACAAAACTGAGTGGTACTACAACAATACAACACTTTCTTTACATGCAAAATTATCTTTTGAATTGACAAACATATGTGTAATCCATGTCTTCAAACATGACCAAATTATTATTCACTACCAGGGTTTTTCTGGCTCAGAATAGGCCTTTCAAAATTCAAAATATAAAATATAATGGAATATAATGCAGTAAGGGAGCTTTTGCATCCTACTACACTTGACCACAAAGTCCAGTTCATTTGATTAGTATGAACAGGGCATATCGGTAACTTTTTTCCCAAGGAGCACGTTTTGCCCTTAAATTGTGATGTAGGAGTGACTTACATAAGGTAACTGCTTTACTGTTGCCAATTTTCACAATAATACTGTAATGGCCGGCAGGATGGCGTTGTGTTGACTGTTCTGCACTGCAGTGCAAAGGATCATGGGACTATGTTATTAACGGTTTCTGTCCTAGTTTAAGTGTGTAAATGAAGTTCTGTTAGTGTTTTCGTTATGCATTTATGTTACCTGGGTTTTAGTCTTGATTTAGTGTTCATGTTTATTTCCATTTGTTGGGTTACCATGACTGAGACACTGGGGTAGGTTGATAAACTCTGTGTATCGAGTGTGTGTAGAACGTGAATAAACTACCTTCAATTTAAGTAGCTCTGGCTCTCTGACTTCTTACACGTAACTCGCTACAATACTATTGTTTAATGAAAAAAACTAATGTTATAAAGTGTAATATTTTTACTTTGAAATACATTTTATCGATTAATGTATTGTCAGTAATCTTGAATAGCCTATTGGCCTGAGGTACAATACCAATACTGGTAAGCAATAATCTGGCATTGAGACTCTGGAAGGCTGGTGTATTTTTGCCACAGGTAATAGGAGATTGTGTGCAGCGGAGTCCAATCATGTAGCTGAGTGCAATCACTCGGATCTCCACCATGTCCAAGGAAGGAAGAGACAAACAACAAAACACAGAGTCACAGCACTGGCTGTGACATATACATTTTACAGCAGCTTGCTGGTAGTTCAACTACATTCCTATTTGCATAGTGATTCAATTAGTTAAATAACTTTTTTTTGTGCCATTTTTTGTGTACTGAAACTAAACAAAATATTGAGCCAAAAAAAACAATTATTGGAATTTTTATTTTTTATTTTACCATTGCTTCTCTACAGTTGTTGAACCCACTTTGACCAGCCACGCCCCCTGTGAAGGCATTAGGCTTGTCCGAGATGAGCTACGTAGGCCTGCGCATCCCCGGCGATCGCCGCCCAATGCATGCCGGTTCGTTTTGTGTCCGACTTGATCCCGACTTGCTCTGACGTCATGCACACGTGGGCAACGATAACCTCGCGAGATCAGGGCCGGCTGCAGGTTTTGAGGGGGGGGGTAGCCTCGTGATACCGTCCTGATCTCGCGAGCTCCAGTTTTCCACTCGCAGATCAGTCAGGCATCTTGAGATAGAGAAAATTTGGAGCTGTTCGCCAAACGACCGGCCAATCAGCGTTGGTTTTGAGGCGGGTTTAGGTGTGACGCAACAAGAAGCGACTGTTCAGTCTAAACAACGTGGCGGCTTCCACGGATGAGATGAGCGTAGCTATCACGCAAGTTTTATCCAAATTAGAAAGTATTCCTTCATTGAAAGAAGAGCAAAAACGGCACTGGAGACTTTTCTCGGAGGAAAAGATGTTTTTGCTCTTCTCCCGACTGGTTTCGGCCAGAGTTTGATATATCAACTGGCTCCGCTAGTCGTGAAGAAAATTAGCCTCGTGAGACTGTCCTGATCTCGCGAGCTATCTGGTGGAGTCAGGTTAGTGATAGACAGATGGTTTATCCAATCAGCTAACCAGTACTTTCGCCCCTTCCCAAAAGTTCTCCAACGGAAAGTTCCCAGATGGATGTGCCAAGCAAATGCGAAGCAATCAATCTGGCAGAGTCAGGTTAGGGGGGGGGAGGCTAGGGATACCGGAAATACATACATATACATATTGCAGTTGCTTTCCACTAACTGCAAGACCCTGGGCATGATGGGAAACGCCTTTCTCTCAGCTGATCTAACAGCTGATTGGTTCACAATTGACTCAACATGTTGGCGTTTTATATAAACTTTTTTATTATTTTTTAATTGGAGGGATTTTAATTGCTATTTGTCTGATTTAAAGGTTTATTGTGTACAGAACACATTGTGTGCCTGATGGTAATGTTCAGATTTATTAACATCAGCAGCAGATCACATGTAGAGCATTTTAACAGATACTCTGTCATAATAAAAACAACTGGAGACAAGCTGATATATGGGTCTGATATAACTATATATAGATAAAACGATATATAATGGGTCACTAACTGAGTGTTTCTGTGACCTCCTGTTCAGACTGAAGGCTGCAGGAAACAGCTGTAAATTGTCCAACTAGACCGCAGATTTTTCTCACCGCCCGCTGCTGCCACCGCCTGCTCTCGTCTACTTTACAGGCTCAGCTCAGCTCATCTCGAACGAGCCTACTGTTTCAGGTAGAGGAGCTGCAGCATTGAGCAGTATGAGAAACAATGTGTTTTTTTAACCTAAAAGCACGTAAACCTATTCTACAGTAGTAGACCCCAAGAGTACAAATATATGACACTGAAAATGATTATAATAGGGGCTCTTTAACAGCTGCATACATCAAATAACATGTGAAACAATGCTGATTAACAAGAAAGAGTAACAGGAATCTAGAATGGATTGATGAATACATCTACTGTGTCGATGATTTACTGTACAAATACTTGTTAGATCAATACAAATATTTTTGGAAGTGTGTGTGAGTGTGTGTAGTCTATTCTTTTTGTAAATTGATCTTTCATCAAGCTGGCGTGTCCTTGCATATTTGTGTAGGATTGTGTGTAACTCCTAATTATGGAGACGGAATCAGGCTGAAAGATTAATGGAATGGCAGTATGTGTGTTTGCGGCTGAGTCGACCATGTGTAATTGGAGGTTCCAGGTGGAAGAAATAATACCCGGGTGGTCTGACTGTGTGTGCTGGTTGATTGATGTGTTGTTTTCTAATGAGATCTCTTCTGCCGATACATCTAAAATTCAACACAACATAATCTGTGTCCCTAATAGATCTAGTGAGCTTGTGTCATAGCAAAAACAAAATTGACATTGAATGTATTTATTTCGAACATTTAAAATATACAACAATATGCTGGATAAAACACATCAGGGAACAAACATAAAATAACCAATAATCATGGTAGATATGTATAACAATAAGCACCATAAATTATTATTTTCTGTCCGAGGAGTAAAAAAAAGCACCATTTGTAATTACTCTGGTCCAATTAATTTGAATTAATAAGGCCACGCATCATACAGATGTCCTTTGATCATTTATTTCCACCTTTTCGTCGTAAGACACCGTGAAAACTACCAGAAAAATAAACACATAAAATACAATGAGTCAAATATAATTCTTTCAGTCATTTTACAGTCTCTTTAGCACGTTTCCTTAAGTAGACGGGCCCCATAATGTTAGCGTCACAGCGTCACAACAGTACAGAAAGGGATTTAAATGCAAAGAAATTACAACAAATATTAAAACACAAATATGACAAGGCTGAAATACAAAAAGTACAATTACCGTGTGCGCCTCTTGGACCGTGCAAAATCTTTGTTTGAGGCCGTACATTTTTTCTCTGCAGCCACGTTGGCTCTCTCTCGGTATTCCTCTAACCCACAATGCAACAGGTGAGGCCTTCGCTAAAGCTCTGGTCATTTGACCTTTACATCAAAAATGACATTTGTAATAAAGAACAACTAATTTAAACAAAAAAAAAAAATGTTTAAGGTAAAATATTTTAGTACAATTTTAAATCCAACATCCCTTTTTAAACTCTTATTTATTACAATTTTAATGTTTTTAATTACTATATGAATTCAAACACTAATGAAATTAGCAAACTATAGCCTTAAACATGAAAACTCAGTAACACTGTCCATCAGACAGTTACAGGCAGCGTAACAAGAAGGTCAAGCCCACGTTAGCCAATCAGAATCCAGAAAATAGCAACAACAGCAACAAATTACTTCCTCTTTCTCTCTCTCGGCTGCCTAAACATCCGATTTCAAAATTATCCACTCTGGCTGGAGTTTTTAGAAAAACTCGTTTCAGAGACGAATTCTCCGTTTGCGTGTAAACGAAGGGCACAAACGAAGGGAAATGTCTCCGTTTTTCAAAATAACCATGTACGTGTAAACAGGGCCTCCGTCTGGAAGAAGGAGGGGCTGAAATATCTTGGTTTTAATATAATTTCCCGATTGAGAAGATATTCCAGATAAATGGTCCTAAATTGATTAAAACTAAAGATCTTACCCAATGGGGAGCTCTTCCGCTATCTTTGTGAGGCAGAACAGAGATAATTAAAATTAATGTTTTTCCCAGATTATCTTTTATGATATCATCAAAAGGCTCTTCATAATGTTCTTATGGGGGAATAAAAAACCAAGAATCAGTCATAATAGGGATAGGGATACCGGAAATACATACATATTATTTGGCCTTTAATTGTAGGTACCCAATGCTCGGGGCATATCAAGAACAGTGCGATGTCGGTAGTTGGATATGGCTAGAACAGAAGATTGTTGGTGAGAATGGAACACAGATCCCTTACTTCTTTGTGGTACTGTACAAAGACCAATACAAACATTAAGAACCCAATTATTAGCTTCCTTTGTGAAATAGTAAGGATAATAAAAAAAGTATATTATTATATAATATTTAAATATAAAAAACAAAATACTGAATCAATTACATAAACCAAGTCTCCTTCAGTCAGTTCCACAAAATCACCCCACAAATGTATATGCACATACTGTACGTTTAAGATAAGTTTGAACATGTTGTTTCAAATTCAATTTTCCTCTTAAGTTAATACCTTACTCTCAAAAAATAATAATCTGTGAAAATGGCTGGAGGTCATAGTTGCAACATTTGCTACTGATTTTCTTCCAGAAGTACTTAATGCACCCAGAAGAGAGTCAGAGCTAATTAGGAGGGATGTAGTATATTGGGATTTTGAGCAACGTCTGCAGAAATAAGAAATACATATTGACATCTTGCTGCTGATGAAGTGACTGCTAATCAGAAGGCTCACAATATAAAAAAAAAAAACATTTTAAATATTGCCTACATTGGCTTGGTGAATTTCTGCAACCTGTGAAATGCATTTTATGACCTTTTAATTTAAATATGCTCTGAGTGTGTTTGCTGCTGTCATCAAAAATAGTGAAGAGAACATCGTCTCAGTGTGGGTTCACTCTGCTGGTCTATTTTAACTGTACTACTTGAAATTAAGTGACTTCAATCAGAAGAGACTTACTTTAAAGGTCCTATGACATGCTGCTTTTTGGATGCTTTTATATAGGCCTTAGTGGTCCCCTAATACTGTATCTGAAGACTCTTTTATATAGACCTTAGTGGTCCCCTAATACTGTATCTGAAGTCTCTTTTAAATAGGTCTTAGTGGTCCCCTAATACTGTATCTGAAGTCTCTTATATAGGCCTTAGTGGTCCCCTAATACTGTATCTGAAGACTCTTTTATATAGACCTTAGTGGTCCCCTAATACTGTATCTGAAGTCTCTTTTATATAGGTCTTAGTGGTCCCCTAATACTGTATCTGAAGTCTCTTTTATATAGGCCTTAGTGGTCCCCTAATACTGTATCTGAAGTCTCTTTTATATAGACCTTAGTGGTCCCCTAATACTGTATCTGAAGTCTCTTTTATATATGCCTTAGTGGTCCCCTAATACTGTATCTGAAGTCTCTTTTATATAGGCCTTAGTGGTCCCCTAATACTGTATCTGAAGTCTCTTTTATATAGACCTTAGTGGTCCCCTAATACTGTATCTGAAGTCTCTTTTATATAGACCTTAGTGGTCCCCTAATACTGTATCTGAAGTCTCTTATATAGGCCTTAGTGGTCCCCTAATACTGTATCTGAAGTCTCTTTTATATAGGCCTTAGTGGTCCCCTAATACTGTATCTGAAGTCTCTTTTATATAGGCCTTAGTGGTCCCCTAATACTGTATCTGAAGTCTCTTTTATGTAGGCCTTAGTGGTCCCCTAATACTGTATCTGAAGTCTCTTTTATATAGGCCTTAGTGGTCACCTAATACTGTATCTGAAATCTCTTTTATATAGGCCTTAGTGGTCACCTAATACTGTATCTGAAATCTCTTTTATATAGACCTTAGTGGTCCCCTAATACTGTATCTGAAGTCTCTTTTATATAGGCCTTAGTGGTCACCTAATACTCTATCTGAAATCTCTTTTATATAGACCTTAGTGGTCCCCTAATACTGTATCTGAAGTCTCTTTTATATAGGCCTTAGTGGTCCCCTAATACTCTATCTGAAGTCTCTTTTATATAGGCCTTAGTGGTCCCCTAATACTGTATCTGAAAACTCTTTTATATAGACCTTAGTGGTCCCCTAATACTGTATCTGAAGTCTCTTTTATATAGGCCTTAGTGGTCCCCTAATACTGTAACATCATGCAGAGATCTGAGGAGCCATAATACTCGCCAACACAAAGAAAGTGAAAGGTGCTGGACATCTGGCCGAAAATGAGGGACATCCGCCGGATCTTGCGGTGGCACCAGAGCAATCCTGTAAATGAATCTTGTCGATATAGACTAGTTTGTTTGTGAATGTAATGTGCACAATGGAAGTCAGTGTGGCTGTCAGACTTAAAATAGATTGAGCATCTAAAATGAATTACAAAAACTTAACATGTCTCTTAGACCTGGGGCGATTCTAGGATCAGACCTTTAGTGGGGCTCAGCCCCTAATGAGAATGTGACACGGATACAGTGCCTTGCAAAAGTGTTTTTTTTTATTATTTATAATTTTTAGGGGGGCTGAGATGAGATTTAGGGGGGTTTGAGCACCCCCAAAAAGGGTCTAAAATTGCCAATGTCTTAGACACCCTTTCAGATGGTCGGTCGCACTACTGTGTGGATTAAAATGTCCTTGATGCTCTGAATTGAACTCTGACCTTTAACCTCCTCTCTCTGTTTCAGGTCAAGATACTAGTGGGCCTGACGAGAGTCTAGTAGGCGGGGGGTCTGGTGGGATCAGCATGGGAGGCCTCAAATCTGTCCTTGAAGATGCTGTGTCGCCAGCCTTCGGTGCCACCATCATCATCATCATCACGGTCATCGTGTCTGGCAGTGCCTACCTCTGCTTCCTCAAGTACGTCTGTGCCGGCTGCTGCAAGCCTATGCAGGTGGCCCCTACTGTGGACGTGGACCACAACAAGGTGGAGGAGCAAGTGTAGCGAGGTGAAGAGATGGAAAAGTGACATAGACAGACAAAAGGAGACAAAATCAGTTAGCAACAAGCAATGCTTTCCATTGCATTGGTGTGATTCTGGTAATGTCAAACTGCCAGTTGAGGATGCTAAATTGAACCAATCATCAATCAACTGCTCCCTTTCTAGCCTCTGCAGATCTGCAACTCTCCTGAGCACAGTGTGTCACAGAGAACTCTTGCCAAATCAACATAACTGTAAGGCTAAATGCCTGCTTAATGTTTCATCAGAGGATTTCTGTCTTGACATTGGCCTGTTCAATTTGGCATGTTTAGCCTTATCCCTCACAATAAATGTTAAACCTGTTTAATCACAATCAGGACGCCTTAGATAAGTTCAGGAGCATGGTGGGGAAATAATTGAACGGGGGTTCACCAAACCTCAGGAGCTGCAAGGCTCCATATTAACCCTGTTGACAGGTCTTGAACCAGCGAAATCAGCCATCCCATCATCTTGTGGACACTTGTACAAGATCATCAGCTTGTGTCAACACAGCACAGTCTGCATATATGTGCTTGTAAATTGTGCTCTGATTTATTCATGCTGAGTCCAGTAGTTTGGAAAATCTGAGTATTGTAAATTCTCATATAAAAGCTGGTATTGAAATAATGACCAAGTCTCAAGTAATAGCCACTGGCCAGCACAAACAAAGGCCAGGCGCTGATAAAGGTTGGGTAAAACCATTGAGGAGGTATTGTCATGGCGTAAATTCAGCATAATGTTCATGTTCACAGCACTAATATGGGGTGCCGAATGTAAAAGTTCTGTTACAATATTTTAGCTGATAAATTTTCAACATTTAGCTCACTTTCTTCACATTTAGCGCATTTTCCTCACATTTGAGACAGAAATTATATATTATATCTAAATGTTAAATCTAAATGTTATATCTAAATCTAAATGTTATATCTAAATCTAAATGTTGAATATATATCTAAATGTTAAATGTTAAATCTAAATGTTATATCTAAATCTAAATGTTAAATTTATATATAAATGTTATATCTAAATCTATATGTTAAATCTAAATCTAAATGGTAAATAAATATATAAATGTTAAATGTTAAATCTAAATGTTATATCTAAATGTTAAATTTATATCTAAATGTTAAATGTTAAATCTAAATATTATATCTAAATCTAAATCTTAAATATATATCTAAATATTATATCTAAATCTAAATTTTAAATATATGTCTAAATGTTAAATGTTAAATCTAAATGTTATATGAGTCCTTACCCCAAGTGAAGGAGTTCAAGTACCTTGGGGTCTTGTTCGCGAGTGAGGGGACAATGGAGCGGGAGATTGGCCGGAGAATCGGCGCAGCGGGTGCGGTATTACATTCAATTTATCGCACCGTTGTGACGAAAAGAGTGCTGAGCCAGAAGGCAGAGCTCTCAATCTACCGGTCAGTTTTCGTTCCTGCCCTCACCTATGGTCATGAAGGCTGGGTCATGACCGAAAGAACAAGATCCATGGTGCAAGCGGCCGAAATGGGTTTCCTCAGGAGGGTGGCTGGCGTCTCCCTTAGAGATAGGGTGAGAAGCTCAGTCATCCGTGAGCAGCTCAGAGTAGAGCCGCTGCTCCTTCACGTTGAAAGGAGCCAGTTGAGGTGGTTCGGGCATCTTGTAAGGATGCCCCCTGGGCGCCTCCCTAGGGAGGTGTTCCAGGCACGTCCAGCTGGGACGAGGCCTCGGGGAAGACCCAGGACTAGGTGGAGGGATTATATCTCTAACCTGGCCTGGGAACGCCTCGGGAACCCCCAGTCGGAGCTGGTTAATGTTGCTCGGGAAAGGGAAGTTTTGGGTCCCCTGCTGGAGCTGCTACCCCCGCGACCCGATACCAGATAAGTGGACGAAGATGGATGGATGGATGAATAAATGTTATATCTAAATGTGTCGCCAAGTGTAAAGCTAAATATTTAGAAAATATTCAAATCCCCAAGGAAACCACGCCCACTGCAGTGGCTTCAAATCGCGCTGCACCGCCCCCACCCCACACTAAAGGGACTAAAGCCACGCCCACTGCCAACTCGGAGCTTGCAGACAGAGCAACAACCAACAGCGGGACATTTTTAACAATTTTCACCATCTTATTCATCATTAAATTCACTTCTGACAACGTTTTAGGCGAGAAATTAACTGTTTAGATTTCGAATATAGGCAGTCTTGCGAAAATTGATGCCGAATTGACAGTTGAGGAGCTCCATGAAGTGAGGCGACAGCCAGCAAGCGCCTGCCCCAGCCTCTAGCTCGTCGCTCGGTCAGTCATGCTCAGACACCTCGCTGTGAGCCTGAGGTCTCTCAGACCGCTCTCGTAAATAAGAGGCTTTTATTTCACCGTTGACGGTTCGTTTGTTTAAATATCACAACACATGTCCATCAGAAGATTAACGGGAACCTGTGGTTAACTGTCTTTTCGGAGTTAAACTCCACAAGCGTGTCCTGCGGCTCTCCGGCCGTCACACACACACACGTCCACAGCGCAGCAGGAAGAGGCGGAGTCTGTTCTGAGTATAATAAAGTATAATAAAGCCCCGTCTGTGTTGAGCAAAACATTACGTGAATTACTACGAGAATGGACGGAATGCGGAACTCGGAAAAGTGGACTGATGCGGAGGTGCAGGCACTGCTGGCCATGTACGCATTTGTTGTTGTTGTTGTTGTTGTATGTGGCGCTAAGGTCTAGTGACGATGCTATAAAGACCGGACAGAATAAAACACCAGCATATTACAACATGAGAAACATCACATTCATAGCCTTAAACATTACAAGCCACTTCCAAAAACGCATTCATAACGAATCAGTACAATTACAAGAAAGGCAAAAAATAAAGTTGATCTGTATATGCCTTAATCGCCTCACAGTGCTTGCTAACATCAAAGCAACATTTTGTTTTGGGTTGATCTGAAACATTAATAGGCCTATATAATTTTCTCGCACCTATTGTAATATTTTAGCCTCCCTTCAGCGTATCTTAGAAAAATACCCGACATATCTGTTGTGATTTCTCTATCAACACTTTTTAAATGTAAGCTATAGCTTAATGTCCACAATCACATTATGTAGCCTATATTAGTTTTTGGAAGTTGCTTGTAATAATTAAGGCTATGAATGTGATGTTTCTCATGTTGTAATATGCTGGGGCCTGTTTCACCAAAGCAGAATTTATAAATCCAGGATAACTGATAAAGCGATGCTTGACCTAGTCTAATCTGTGCATCCTGGCTTGGTGCCTTTCACGAAGGCCAAGCCAGGCTGAGGAGGAGCGACTAGGTCGAGCCAGGCTAAAGTAATTCAGATAGATGTGCGTCCACGGCTTTCCTCAAAAGACTGTGAGGTCGATCACAGATTTACTGATGCCAAAATGGAGAATACGCATTGTATATACTTTATACAGAGTGAGCAGCAGCTTCTTGTGGAAGTATGATGATGTGAAACACATTATTTGAATAAAAAGAAAATGAAACAGCGAGAGAAAGCGTAGCAGACGATCATGGACCGACTGAATGCGTAAGTAGCCTAAATATACATTAACTGACCACTGCTCTGAATTGAAACCATCATAATCATTCTATTCAAGGATTAGGCTACTAATCATTTGCACAAATTAACAGTTGTACTCTTTGCCTTAAAAGTAAGCAGAAGATAATGTTACTAAGGAAATTTACCATGAAGCTCAATTTTCTAGGCTATGATGCGTAAATATCTTTCACTCTGTTCCTCCCTCTCTCTCATGGGCTAAAATATAAATTTCCAAAGTCATATTAACTTGCACTGCTCGTTTTTAATGCAAAGTGTACAACTGTTCGTTTTTGCAAATGACAGTGACTCATTGAATGGTTTCAGTTAAGAGCAGTAGTTCATAAATGTATATTTTCATTCAGTCTGTCCGCTAGCCTATTATCTGCCACACTTTTTCTCGCGTTTCTTTTATTTTTTATTTTTTATAGAGGACGAGTTTCCTTCTCTACATAGTATATGCCTTGCTCCCTTGTATATATGGACATAGAAAATAAAGACACCGAAGAAATTTGACTCTAAAATCTAGAAACTATAAAGATAATTAAGTGATAAATCCCATGCACACTGTAAACATGAATGGAACAGAGTATATTCATCAGCAAAATATAAGGTCCATATAACCATTGAGGTGTCCTCTCCCTGTTGTTACATCAATGTACAGTAGCCTACATCACTAGATAGTTACTGGTCCAGTAAACTAAGACTATAATTTGGGAGGATTGTACAATTAGGATATGTTCTTTAAATTGTACAGTCCTCCCAAATTATAGTCCCAGTTTACTGGACAACACAAATTGTGTGCTAAGAATGCCAAATACAGTGCACATGGAAGCTGAACAAACATGATGCTTATTGTTAAAGAATTAAAAAAAGAAAAATCAACTAAAATAATTCAAGGTGCATTGGTCAACTATAGAAATGTACAGCATTGTATGTATTGCCCTTAGTAAAAGACTTCATTTAAAACACATTTTAATTTGTATCAGCCTTTTCTCAACAACTGTCATAATATATTCATCAAACTTCTAACAACAATATGAACAACAGTCTTCATACAGCAATATAACAGTAACAATGACTGTTAAAAAAAAAAGAATAATGGACCCAACTTTAAATAATAACAGTACTTAAATGAACAGCAATATGCACCTGTTGTATTTTAATCCAGGCTGATAGGGTAAAACCACTGCTGGGTGATCAGAAAAGGCTCCAGGATTAAATAAATCCTGGCTGTTAGCCTGGTCGGGAGCAGGCTGGCTGTTAGCCTGGTCAGGAGCAGGCTGGCTGTTAGCCTGGCTGTTAGCCTGGTCGGGAGCAGGCTAGCTGTTAGCCTGGCTGTTAGCCTGGTCGGGAGCAGGCTAGTTGTTAGCCTGGTCGGGAGCAGGCTAGCTGTTAGCCTGGTCAGGAGCAGGCTGGCTGTTAGCCTGGCTGTTAGCCTGGTCGGGAGCAGGCTAGCTGTTAGCCTGGCTGTTAGCCTGGTCGGGAGCAGGCTAGTTGTTAGCCTGGTCGGGAGCAGGCTAGCTGTTAGCCTGGCTGTTTGCCTGGTCGGGAGCAGGCTAGCTGTTAGCCTGGCTGTTAACCTGGTCGGGAGCAGGCTAGCTGCACAGAATAAATCTCCATGGTGATTTATGTGCCTCTGCTTTCGTGAAACCGAGTCAAGGCTAAATTCATCCAGGATAACAGGGAAATCCCAGCTTAATCCCTTATCTTGGTTTTGTGAAACAGGCCTCGGGTGTTTTATTTTGTCCGGTCTTTATAGCATCATCATCAACAACAACAACAAATGTGTACATGGCTAGCAGTGCCTGCACCTCCGCATCAGTCCACTTTTCAGAGTTCCGCATTCCGTCCATTCTCGAGGTAATTCACGTAATGTTTTGCTCAACACAGACGGGGCTTTATTATACTTTATTATACTCAGAACAGACTCCGCCTCTGCCTGCTGCGCTGTGGACGTGTGTGTGTGTGACGGCCGGAGAGCCGCAGGACACGCTTGTGTAGTTTAACTCCGAAAAGACAGTTAACCACAGGTTCCCGTTAATCTTATGATGGACATGTGTTGTGATATTTAAACAAATGAACCGTCAACGGCGAAATAAAAGCTTCTTATTTACGAGAGCGGTCTGAGAGACCTCCAGCTCACAGCGAGGTCTCTGAGCATGACTGGCCGAGCGACGAGCTAGAGGCCGGGGCAGGCGCTTGCTGGCTGTCGCCTCACTTCATGGAGCTCCTCAACTGTCAATTCGGCATCAATTTTCGCAAGACTGCCTATATTCGAAATCTAAACAGTGAATTTCTCGCCTAAAACGTTGTCAGAAGTGAATTTAATGATGAATAAGATGGTGAAAATTGTTAAAAATGTCCCGCTGTTGGTTGTTGCTCTGTCTGCAAGTTCCGAGTTGGCAGTGGGCGTGGCTTTAGTCCCTTTAGTGTGGGGTGGGGGCGGTGCAGCGCGATTTGAAGCCACTGCAGTGGGCGTGGTTTCCTTGGGGATTTGAATATTTTCTAAATATTTAGCTTTACACTTGGCGACACATTTAGATATAACATTTAGATTTAACATTTAACATTTAGATATATATTTAAGATTTAGATTTAGATATAATATTTAGATATATATATATATATATATATATATATATATATATATATATATATATATATATATATATAATATATATATATTTAAGATTTAGATTTAGATATAATATTTAGATTTAACATTTAGATATACATTTAAGATTTAGATTTAACAATTAACATTTAGATATAAATTTAACATTTAGATTTAGATATAACATTTAGATTTAACATTTAGATATAATATATAATTTCTGTCTCAAATGTGAGGAAAATGCGCTAAATGTGAAGAAAGTGAGCTAAATGTTGAAAATGTATCAGCTAAAAGATTGTAACCGAACTTTTACCTTCGGCACCCCATACACTAATTCAAAGGCATACTCTCAGGCCTACATTTGGAACATGCTTAAGACATGCTTTTTTCATATTATCCTCTTTTCCCTTGTTAATGTAAACACAACACTTCTTCCATTTGTGTACCGGTCTTGATAAATTCAGTATGAAGTAAAAAATTTTTACAAGCCCTCTCTCTCTGCCTGCCCCTCCTTAAGGTTGTGACACACGTCGGACACACGTCACCCTAGTTTTTGCGGTGTGTCACTCACAGATACATAAATACGTATTTATTTGAACACAAACATGCCTTAAAGGAGCTACATATCTACACATTACAAAATAAACTGATAATCTCCTGTACCGTAAAACTTCATTTAAAGCCCTTAAGCCTGTCTTCCTCACCCTCTGCACCATGGTTGGTGCTAGACTAAAGACAGAGTCCCCTAGCAGCAAGCTAGCTTACCAACCAGTAGGCTGGCCACTCAATTAGTAAAATTTCACAACTTAATGTTTTATTCACACACTCTTGTGAAAGCATAGGATAGCACATTGCTATCACCAGATGACTGATAACTTTGTTCAGCTTATTTTTCTGGAACAAGTACAGTATAGCATGAAAATATGGTGGTGAAATTACAGTAGCAAGCTAGCTAACTAACTAGACATAGTGGCTACTGGTTTGGTTTATCTTGTAGGAGTGTAGACTGGGTTGTTCTTTTTGTTTGTCTTGTAGGAGTTTTTGTATTGTTTTCTTTTTTGACGTACCTATTACTATTTTTGACGTAGCTATTACTACTATTATTACTGTTATTCACCAACCATTTTGGTAGGGGAAATGTCAGGTGTATTGTTTGTTCACTGTGGATATTTGACCATACTCAGTCATAGAGAATACCGAATTAAAGCATATGGTCAAAGTGCTTGAGCTAAACCAAAAACAAAGCCTACTGAACAGTGACCCTAAAAGTGAATTTTGTGTACGTGCATTACACCCTTTTTACAGTCTATGGTTACACCCCCATGCTACAGAGGTCAGAGACTTAGTGTGGTGCTTTTCATAATCAAATTCAAGCTACCATCAGTTAATCAATTAAAAGCCTATCAGTAAAGCGGAGGCTGGAAGATTTTCATTGGCAATAGCTTAACATCAATTGAAATTAATTAGTGAATGTAAACAGTATTTTTGTTAAAGTAACTATATGTAACTTTTAAATGTTTCTAAAACGGTGTAATTTGTTATCTGATGATGATAAATGACCTGTAACAGCAAACAAGCGTCACAAAGTCACAAAATGAATTACCGCAGGTAGACCTGCTCTACAGTCACACATTCTGACGGGTGACAGGCGTTACACCGGAAAAGCCTGTGTTATTGTATCCAGCCTGGTAAATGGTAGCAGGAGATAACTTTATATAGTTAGTAGCCTAATTTTATTTTAATTGTATTTTAGAAATTATCTGTTGTAGGCTGATACTGGGGCAGGGCCATCACAGAAAAAAGGGAGAAAAAGATTTAAATTTCCCCCTTTTTTGTGCTGATCCGAAAATTGATCTGATCCGTGACTCAATACCTTGATCCGATCCGAACCGTGAGTTTTGTGATCCGTTGCACCCCTAATCTGCACGTACAACAATACAGAAAATAAGCAGACGCTCCCTTAAGTTACCAGATAATGCCAGCAATAGCTAGCTAGCTTGGATGTTAGAATGCTGAACAAGACATTTTTAGGAAACCAAATGTTCCAATTAATTTTGATGAAGTGAAAACACACAGTGAGATGGTCAACATGTAAGACAAAAACATGGACAACACCCAAAAACAAGTTCATGTTTATGTCAGCATTGCTAAGCCTCTGTCCTGATTGACAGGTTGGCGTGTTGCCACGCCTCTAAAGTGTTCCCTGCTTTATTGTCTATTTTAAAATAAATGGGACAATTTTTACAAACTAATTTACAAAATGGACATCATACTATATTGAAGACTTGAAGACTTGAAACTAGAAAATGAGATCATAAACTTATTAGCTGGATACAGATAGAATGCAGGTTCAAGGAAATTGTGCACTGGCCTCACTTCGCAGACCTGGAAGCTTTGTCTGTGTGGGAACCAGCAGTTTCCAAGAGTTGACTGATGAACACCTTTTGTTTGCTTATGTTTTTTTTCACGGGGTTGATTTTCATACATTGAGATTTTATTGCTGTTTGGCATTCACACCTAAGCGATGGATGTTTGTGTCTCTGGACATTAGGGTTGGGTACCGTTTGGATTTTCACGATTCTGATGCCAAACCGGTACTTTTAAAACGATTCCGATTCCTAACCGATTCCTAAACCGATTCTTGAAGAACTGAAAAATGACAAAAAAGAAAGGCTTTTTTATGGAGTTTTTTTAAATTGAAAATTATTTAAATTGAACAATATATTAGCGTTTTAAAGTACTTAAATATATAATAAGTAAACTCAAGTCACCTAACACATAACTACAATAATTTAACAAATAACAGTTACACTATTAACAAGTAACAACTAAATAAATGTTGTTGAGTTGGTATGCCAACCAGCTTCAAACTTTAGCAGTTCTTCTGCAGAAAAATGACCATATTTGCCTTCTCTGGCGAGATAGACACCTCTCCTGACTAATGGCATGTCCTGCACAGGAGAAACCTCTCAGATGGTGTCCAAGAGGCCTGGACACACAGGGAGGAGTTAGAAAGGGCTGTCCCGCCTCCCCCACCACCAGGCTACAGGGTCTTGTCCTGAACGATAGACTAGCAGAGCAAGTGTAAAATGTTACTAGCGATCACGTGCAGTCAATGGATGGTTAATATGCTTTTACGTCCGTTTTGGTGAGCCCAGAGGGAAAATATGCCATTTTAAAAGTAACCTACATTAATGGTAGCTAGCTAACGGTAGACTACAGAGAGAGCGTGATATTTTTATGTCTGTTTCGGAGCGTGTACAAAAAGCCGTCTATCAGCTGTGATTGTAGAGTGCATGTCAGAGAATAGCGCAGACACGCGCTTCACATCGCGAGCGGGCACGTGCGCCACTCGGCAGAAAAGAGGGAAAGGAAAAAAAGAGTCTGCCACTGTCCGGAGCGACAGAGGGAAAATATTTCAGTCGGAACCGAAATGAGGAACCGAAATTTGCGCTCTAATCCGGTCCGAATACTACCGTTTGCGTAGGAACCGGTTCCATAGTGGAACCAGGTTTCGGTACCCAACCCTACTGGACATAGAGCTGGCCCGGTGTATGACACGCTTGGCTCAGAACTAGTACATATTTATTGAATATTACTATGAATGTGTATCTCATACACTATTGTATGCTTATTAAATTATTAAAAATTAAAACATTTTACCATGTCTGTTTATCTGTGTTTATATGCTTTTAGGGAAACTCAACTGGTGTAAAAAAACAATTTAGCCTTTAAAAACAGCTGCAGGCTATAATAACCATGATAAATGGGAAGGTTATCTTGATTGATTTTTGTAGAAAACCTTGTTCCAAACGTGGGGGACTCTTACCAGGCAGGGCGTGTGTAATAAGAAAAAAAAACACTATTAAGTAGAGCTGGGTGATATGAAAAAAAAAAATCAAATATCACAATATTTTTGACCAAATACATCGATGTCGATATTGTGCCAATATTGTAGGGTTGACTATTGGTGCTTTCACAAAATATTTTCACAATAATAGTTTAGATAAATAATCACCAATAATGTGGATACACTGACTAAATGGGTAAAGGCAAATAATAAAACAGTAAGTCTGGGAAGTACAGACAATTACATAACTTTACTGTAATGCAGCCTTTAAAACCAGGAAATGACAACACCTGGTTTTTAGTTGTAGTTGTTCCTGTTTATTGTGTTTATTTATTCCCTGTTTGCTTGTTTTCCTTTTATGTGTTCACGGTTTCATGTTTTTCAGTATTCTGCTTTGGTTTTCCCAGTACCATTCTTGTGTATGTTTTCATGCTTCAGTTCCTGTTTTATTTTGTAGTCTCTGTTTTTCCTGTGTCATGTCTTGTTTTACTTCCTGCCTTGTGTGTTTTCCTGCCTTTGTGATTGTCTGCCCTGCCCTCATGTGCTTCACCTGTTCATCAGCCCTCATGTCACCTGTCCCTCTTTACCATCCTCGTTACCTTGTGTATTTAGTCTCTGTGCTTTCTTTGTCTTTTGTCTGATCATCGTTTTTCCCTGCTTCTCTCTGTGTGTCATTGCTTCCACGTGGTTTTGAGTTTTTGAGTTTCCCAGTGTGCTTTGGATTTTGTTTGGATCTTCCCTTTAATTTCTTTCGGGATTTACCTGCCTTCCTCAGGACAGCTTTTGTTGTTAGACTTTTTTCTTTAATAAATCTCATAACTCTTCCTGCTGCCTCCTCATCATACATTCTGCCTTTTGGGTCCAAGCCTGGTGTTTCCTCAGACTTGACATCGTCATATTACGATATCCAACATTTAAGACTATATCTAGTCTCATATACAGTGAGAAAAATAAGTATTTGAACACCCTGCTATTTTGCAGGTTCTCCCACTTGGAAATCATGGAGGGGTCTGAAATTGTCATCGTAGGTGCATGTCCACTGTGAGAGACATAATCTAAAAAAAAAATCCAGAAATCACAATGTATGATTTTTTAACTATTTATTTGTATGATACTGCTGCAAATAAGTATTTGAACACCTGAGAAAATCAATGTTAATATTTGGTACAGTAGCCTTTGTTTGCAATTCCAGAGGTCAAACGTTTCCTGTAGTTTTTCACCAGGTTTGCACACACTGCAGGAGGGAGTTTGGCCCACTCCTCCACACAGATCTTCTCTAGATCAGTCAGGTTTCTGGGCTGTCGCTGAGAAACACGGAGATTGAGCTCCCTCCAAAGATTCTCTATTGGGTTTAGGTCTGGAGACTGGCTAGGCCACGCCAGAACCTTGATATGCTTCTTACAGAGCCACTCCTTGGTTATCCTGGCTGTGTGCTTCGGGTCATTGTCATGTTGGAAGACCCAGCCTCGACCCATCTTCAATGCTCTAACTGAGGGAAGAAGGTTGTTCCCCAAAATCTCGCAATACATGGCCCCGGTCATCCTCTCCTTAATACAGTGCAGTCGCCCTGTCCCATGTGCAGCAAAACACCCCCAAAGCATGATGCTACCACCCCCATGCTTCACAGTAGGGATGGTGTTCTTGGGAGGGTACTCATCATTCTTCTTCCTCCAAACACGGTTAGTGGAATTATGACCAAAAAGTTCTATTTTGGTCTCATCTGACCACATGACTTTCTCCCATGACTCCTCTGGATCATCCAAATGGTCATTGGCAAACTTAAGACGGGCCTTGACATGTGCTGGTTTAAGCTTGGGAACCTTCCGTGCCATGCATGATTTCAAACCATGACGTCTTAGTGTATTACCAACAGTAACCTTGGAAACGGTGGTCCCAGCTCTTTTCAGTTCATTGACCAGCTCCTCCCGTGTAGTCCTGGGCTGATTTCTCACCTTTCTTAGGATCATTGAGACCCCACGAGGTGAGATCTTGCATGGGGCCCCAGTCCGAGGGAGATTGACAGTCATGTTTAGCTTCTTCCATTTTCTAATGATTGCTCCAACAGTGGACCTTTTTTCACCAAGCTGCTTGGCAATTCCCCCGTAGCCCTTTCCAGCCTTGTGGAGGTGTACAATTTTTACTCTAGTGTCTTTGGACAGCTCTTTGGTCTTGGTCATGTTAGTAGTTGGATTCTTACTGATTGTATGGGGTGGACATGTGTCTTTATGCAGCTAACGACCTCAAACAAGTGCATCTAATTTAGGATAATAAATGGAGTGGAGGTGGACATTTTAAAGGCAGACTAACAGGTCTTTGAGGGTCAGAATTCTAGCTGATAGACAGGTGTTCAAATACTTATTTGCAGCTGTATCATACAAATAAATAGTTAAAAAATCATACATTGTGATTTCTGGATTTTTGTTTTTAGATTATGTCTCTCACAGTGGACATGCACCTACGATGACAATTTCAGACCCCTCCATGATTTCCAAGTGGGAGAACCTGCAAAATAGCAGGGTGTTCAAATACTTATTTTCCTCACTGTATATACTTGGAGATGGAGAAACAACAGAACTGAAAATTCCTCCTGGATCCCTGAAGTCACCAGTATTGGTCTTCATGGTGCATTCAATTGCACCTTGTAAACTCTGAGAAACGATAGTTATGTATCCTTCAGAATCTATGAGTATAGGCATAGCTCTCTAAAGGCATTGACACACCAACACGATTATCGTCCTTCGGACATTCTGGCGAGGTCGGTGACTCGAGTCTGTTCAGTGTGTTCCGTGCTGTCGTCAGTCGGAGGAGCCGTCAGCTTTCATTTTGGCCGATTTGACTTGTTAAATCGGCAAAGTGTGAGAGGGAGTCTGCCCGCCGTGTCAGTTCATACGTCGCTAGGAAGGAGCAGAACTGGCAGGCAGCCGGAGGGGTAAGTGCCAGCCCGGCATTGATGGGGCCCAGGCATGCCTTGCAACTTGGGTGGAGATCTGAAGGTAGGATGCAGCCAGTCCGTCAGCCGGTACACAGGCGGACATCGCTGTACTTCGAAGTCTTCATACTGCTTGTTGCTGAAGAAAAAATAGGGAGCAGATCTCTGGTCTCGCAGCTATGATATACAGTTACAGCGGACGTTAGAGAGGCCCGTGCAGGGCACAAGGGCGCGAAAGAAATCTTAACGACTGCGCATGTGTGAGGGATAAACCCCAATAGCAACAGCTCTTAGAGGGCGAAGCCTATATGAAATAGAACTGTTGTTGTAAAGTACCCTTCTACTCCCAATGGCTAAGGCTACAAATAATGTGTGAAACATCATATAGGCATTATTAAATGTACTTATGCTGAATATGTTCAGAAAAAAAGTGAGTAGGGACAGTATAAAAATGATCGGGGTTAAGGGGGGCTGAAAACTGTGTGAGCTTCCTGCTGTTAGCTGGAGCAGCTTTCATGAGTTCACCTGGAACTCCCAAACTGTAAGTAAGTCTGTTTCTTACTGCCACCGTTTTTCACATACTGTAGAGCCTAACGTTACAATAATTCATTAACGTTAACTAATGTTAGCGCTTGTTCCAGCAGACCTTTAGATTTCATAGACACATTAATTCAGAATTATTCTGCGCTGCTGTAAAAGGCAACAGCATGTAGTGGAGGTGCCCCCTTTCTGCTCTGTTTTCCAGTTCTTTGGAGGCATGATTCATGCAACAAAAGTATGCATGACCACTAATTTTCTGCAGCTAAAAAGAAACAAAAGATCCAGAGATGAAGGGGGAAAAAGACAAAAACCTAAGGTTCAGATGACTACTGTTTCAAAAGAAGTGTGTGTGTGTGTGTGTGTGTGTGTGTGTGTGTGTGTGTGTGTGTGTGTGTGTGTGTGTGTGTTCTTCTTTAACTATATTCGTGGGGTCCAAAAACTGGGAATACAGTATACTTGTGGGGTCCGGACAGCTTTGTGGGGCCAAAATGCTGGACCCCACAAGGTTAAAGGTCTGTTTGAGGGTTAAGACTTGGTTTTAGGATTAGGGTTAGAATTAGGTTATGGTTAGGGTGAGGGTAAGGGTTAAGGTTAGGCATCTAGTGGTGATGGTTAAGGTTAGGGTAAGGGGCTAGGGAATGCATTATGTCAATGTTAGGTCCCCACAAAGATAGTTAGATGCACTGTGTGTGTGTGTGTGTGTGTGTGTGTGTGTGAATTCTTTTATTCTACAGTATTGAATTTTTTTTTTATTTTGGCCATTGGCCTATCATGTCGACAGGTTGCACTCACATAATAGTGAGTAGAGCCTAAATATTTAGCAGGAACAATCTTTCTGTAACACTGAAGGAAGTTAAAAAATACAACTACAAGCACCTGCAAAGCTTCTGTTAGTTTCAGTTTCACTTTGGAGGGATTTTTTTGAATACAAAAATGTATTACACTTCCTATGATTATTGCTTTAATGTTCATGGCGAAGAACTGGGTTTCAAATTGTAACCGGACATGCAGAGGTCATGGGCGTAAATCTGATCTAACAGTAGCGGGGGACAATAAACATAACATTTCTGAAGAGCAATTTTTGAAGGGGACACAAATAATACAGCCACAATTATACTCGTAGAGGACATGTGTCCTCCAAACCACAAAAATACTTGCGTTCTCCGCATAAATATTAGGTAAGGTCTGGGACAGAGGATATGTATTTAACTGCAGCAAACCCACTGATCAGCCTCTTCAAACACAGCTGTAGATCTTCAATATTAACCCTAATATCAGTACACACACATAACGTTAGGCTTATCGCCGTGGTAACGTTAGTTGTAGTGGGTGCATTTCTATCCAACAAGCTATTAAACAAGCTAGCTAACGTTACATTATATTACACTAACATAGCGAATTTTTTGTCATAACTAATTCATTAATTACTCAGCATCATTTCTACTTGAGAAAAGAACAACTTCATCTGATGTTTAATGTGAATGAGACAGCCTTGAACCGCCTACTTACTACATTCCTGTCACTACCGATGTGACAGGAATGTAAAATTTATAAATATATTGTACTAAATGTAAAATACTAATGCCAGGAATTTAAATTAATCTTAAATAAAATGAACCAACAAATGGAGGAGATACTAAAACGACAGGAGTTACAGCCACACTCAAAGAAGGGGCAACTGGAAGGAAGTGGCCTAAAACCTCATAAAACACAGAAAACGAAATAAGATAAATAACATCAATAAAACAATTCACGACAAAAGGCACACAATAAACCATGCACATAAGAGAGGAATTGGCCACTTGTTCTACTATCAACTACTCGTGTAACTCTTATAAAAACGTCTACTTGCTTCCGTATCTTCCTCCACAAATAATGATTAAAAAAACACTACGGCCAAACTTACAATAATGGTAAAATAAGACAAAGGACGCCTAATAGTGGCCGGGTTAGCTCAGTTGGAAGAGCAGGCGCACATATATAGAGGTGAATGGTTTGAGTCAGACCTGGACCATTTCCTGCATGTCTTCCCCCCTCTCTCCCCTTTCTCACCTAGCTGTCCTGTCCATTAAAGGCTGAAATGCCCAAAATAAATCTTAAAAAAAATAAATAAATAAACTAATAAATGATAACCAATAAAAAACAGGCAAAAGTCAATCAAATAAAGATTAAAATATCAAATTGAGTCAGCTGGCGGACAATTCTAAACCAAACCAAACAGCAGTGGCAGTCTCTGTGCTTGGCTGTAGAAACGCTCCTAGTCGGGGTTATAAACAACTCTCTGCCCCTGTTCTGACTGTGGCGTGGAAGCGGCAATACAAAAGAGACATCAGTCTCACAGGGAGCAACAGGAAATGGTGCAGAGCGAACGTACGGGGTTTACTACTGGTCTTTATTGCAGAGGGACTGATGTGGAGACTCACGCCATTGGTTTGTTGTACGGGAACAGGTGACTGAGTGGGCGTGACAAGGTGGACTTAACCTGCTGGTTACATCATATACAACGCATGACATTTAAGAAACCAAGTCACAGCAGAACGCTGATAGTAACCTGGTTACTTTCAGTAAGTGCATGTAAACTTGTTGCATGACTGACTTTTTTTAGGAAAAATTATCAACACAAATGTTTTAAAATGTGTGTTTTGTATTAGGGTGAGCAGCGTGCTCTTTAGCGTTCATATAGAGGGTTTTCACCGACGTCACGTTCTGGGTAACCTGGATGCGCGGCCATATTGGAGGCACTCGGTGTAAACAACTGAATGGAGTAGTAGAGTATTGTGCGCTTTGGATACTTTAAAGCTCATCAAAACACGTCCAATATGCAAAGGTATATAGGGAAGGACTTGGACCACAAGAAAAGGCGCGATATTTTGAGAAATTACAGTTTACTGGCGGTGCAGATCCCTACAAGTTGGCTCCCTCTTCTTGGATCCGTGGCAACCCGGTGATTCTTCCTTCAGTTGCATATACCTATATAGTCAACTACCTGGTTTTCTCGCCGAGCCCATACACAGCGGAAGACCTTAAATCCTACAAACGTTTGGAGGCCTATAACCAGATGGTGTGTGTGGATGGGTGAGGGAGACGCAGTACCAAGTCATTAACAACCGTTGTGTTGCGAAGGCCAAAGTAAGTAATGCAATAACGTCTTTAATCAACCTAACCTTAACTGTATGATATCATTACGATACTCAAGGTGTAGCCAAGTGACTCTCAATCGTTTATTTTCATTTCAAAGACCGAACAAGACAGATTTCCCCTCGTAGATCCTGGTTGAGCTTTGCCAACCACAAGTGCCTCCTTTCCTCTGATAACTTCTGACATTCCTCTCCCTGGTTTTTAATAACTTTTGGAAGTCGATAATATTCCAAATGTTTTTCTCAGTCTGACCTATTGGTACAACCTAAAACACTGCAATAATTAACCATTTTCCTTGACGCCGTTCGGGATCTACTTCAGTGCCTGTGCTTTGTTGTGATGCGGAGTACCTCCAATATGGCGACTTCTGGTCTGATGAGGCGCCGTGAAAACCCTCTGTTAGTAGTCCCTTCTGTCTTGTTGGCTGGCAGGTAGTGGGCTTAGAAATTAACCCTGTCGCTCAGGGTCTCTACAAAGCACACTTTATGTTAGGGAATGGGCTTACCCTAGACACGCTAAACTGTGTCATTCTTGTAACAATCGTTAATGCTCATTCTCTGCAGCTCTTGTTTGTAAGCATGATTGTAAATGTAGTAGATTCAAATCAAACCTTGCAGCATTGTACAGTGTTATATTTATTATATAGTGGTATTTGCAACATCATGCAGATTGCAGTACACTGTGACATGACACGCACCATCGACAACCCTGAATTGATTCAAAGGCCGCATCCTGACCTCTCCACTCTTAACCCATTTGTGAAGAATGTTGTATCAAGATGTTTTTGCAACCACAGAAAAGAATTTTTAAGGTACATTTTCTTACACATAGCCAACATTTCATGTGCTGAAATGGAAAGAGCAGCACTACTGCACAGACATCTTCCATCAGACGTGTTTTGTGCAGGACATTTTACATTTCAGAGGTGTTATTGTGAGAGGCAGTCCCAAATTCAACACGTGATAAAACTAAAACTGTCTTATAATCTACCCTTCATTTGTCCTTTTTTTGTATTTCCCCAGCATTCTGTTTAATTGCAAATGTGAAAAACATCAGTCATTAGGGTGCTTTAACATGTGTAGTTTGGCTCATTTGGTCCCTACCAAGTGCAATTTTTTTTACATTGTAGCATTTTTCAACCGTTGCGGTTCCTTTTCACAGCACAGTGTTTGCTCTGGTCCAAATCAGTTGACGAGTCTGTGAAACAAACTAAAATGCTGCAACGCAAGTCACGTGATAACATTACATCGTTAGCCGGATGTGTCTTTAAACGTTTTTCCTAAACTGGTCTTTGATTGGTCAGAATTAACACACGGGACAATTCCAACAGAACTTCCAAGAGAAGATTAGCTGTTCTTAAGTGTTTTAAAAAAGTTGGGGCCTAATATGGCCGTCACCACCTCCTCACAACTCCAACTTTGGCCGCTTGTTGCCATGGGGCTATGTTGCTAAAATGCAGACTTGTCCTTATCCCATAATGCACAGCACAGCTGACTATGTCAACTAACAAACCGCTCCAGAGTGGGTTTGAAAGTGTACTGACACCACCTCTTCATGGATGCTTCGGGTAGACTCGTTTGGTCTGCTTTTGATGAGCATCCGAGTGTAGTGCTGCATTCACACACCTGCCCAAACTAACCACACCAAGGGGGAAAACGAACTCTAGTGCGATTCAACCGAACTAAATGAGGCAGATGTGAAAACCCCCTAATAAACCAAATCCCAAATTCTTACATGCATTCAGCAATGCATGTTAGCAGTGCAGTGTGTCTGTGAAACTCACATGTACTGTAGGTTTCCCATGTACGCCATAGCCATACATTATGATATTACTGATCGCTAGGCATCAGCTGCCTTATTTATTCTTCTCCATCAGTGGCTCATTCTTAAGCTGCTTGGCCTTGATGACATCCAATCATAGTCATATTCATACAGCTGGCCTTTATAACTATGACTGCTGAAATTGTGAAAAATGTCTGAATTAAACCAATGCTGATACTATATGCTCAAGCCAGCGCTGTTTGCTGCTGCTGCTCACTTTATCACCCTATTGTCCTCCTACTGAATCAGTATGACATGTGGTACAGCTTCAAAATGTCTTGCGACCTGACATTGTAATTACTGTATTTAGACGTTATAATGGAGCGGAGCTAATGAGGCTGATGATGTACTGTGCAACTTCTTTGTCTTTTATAGGGAGGACCATCCCACTTTTCCAAATAGGATAAAATGGGAGGCAATAGAGCTGCAAGATATGAGGAAAATATGCGATATGCGATAATGTTATGTGTAAGAATGGACCAGAATCAAACCGCAGTGAAAACCCACTAAGGTGTGTGCTTTATTTTTCTTTGTTTAGCAAAGTAAGCAGTGCAGCGGTGTAGCTCCCTCATGGCGTGGCTGGTGTGCAGGGTTGGGTTAGGTCTTGGGGAATTCAGCTGGGTAGGCGAGGTACAGTAGAGGGTCTCACCGGTGAAGTTGTGCAAGGAGGGGACAGGAGACTTTGAGTTCCAGTGAAGTTTGATGGGTCGTTCGGTTCCAGTCTTCCTTGGCTTCAGTTTTCGGGCTTTCTGGGTGCAGGAAACAGCGCAGTGGTTAGCTTGAGTGGCAAACACAGATTCACTTGCCTTGGGCGGCGTGGCTCCTTTTGTCCTGGCCTGACAAGAGCAAACGAGAGGCAGCTGGAGGCGGTGATTAGTGGTTGCCAGCCGTGCCTTGTTGTAGGCTGGCTTCTTGGCCATGTGCTTGTTTTGAAAAACACAATGGGAGACCTTTGAAGGCGTGTACCCGGCATGGCAACGATTCAGGGGCCATTTGGCCACAGTTATTACTTGCGATAAATTAACAGTTATTAAAGTGTACTTAGTTCTGCATTTCTGCTGCTTTCGTGTTCTGCTAAATGCAACAAATCGCTTGTTGAGTTTAAAACTAATGAAATGAAATAATGAAATAATTTCCAACATTCTACTATTGCACAAATTGAACGTTAAATTAAATTTAAAAGGCCGCACCTAAAATAAGAATGACAGTAACATTTTTATGTGCAGTTTTTTTTTCTTTCAACTAACAAAAAAATCGGAGCATCTATTGCGATATGTTGCAGCGTTTTTGCAATGTATTTATTGCGCAAGTTGATATTGTGATGACGATAAAAAAACTATATATAACTATATTGTGCAGCCCTAGTAGGAAAAGTCAAGAATTTATCTACTATGATAAAGCGCAGTGCTCTGTGATGCACAGAGTCAAAAGGCTTGAGGGGAAGAGGCATCATACAATATCACCATAATCCTAGGAGAAATTATAGACAAAAAACTATTATATAATTTTATGATATTCAAAAAAAGCCAAGAAGGGTATATACATATATAAAGAAGCAGAATACTCAGTGACTTTGAAATGGACTGTATTTACTTTTCTAATTGTAACGACTGCTCAAAGCACTTTACACACTACAGGAACTATTTACCATTCACACACTGGTGGCCGAGGCTGCCATACAACCTGCTCATCACATAAACATTCATAATCCAATGCAACATTTAGTGTCTTCCCCAAAGACACTTCGACATGTAGCCAGGGATTGAACCACTGACATTCCGATTGGTAGACAACCGCTCCCCTACCTGAGCCACAGCCACCTTGATGAGACAATGTACAATGTGAAGTGGCAGGGATGATATCGGTTCATTTGCAGTATAGGTAGTCTGCATCAACGGAAGGACAATTATCAAGCATTTATAATAATCACCTTTCGCTCTCTGTGTGTTGCCGCTCTCAAACTCTGTTCGCTTCGGAAAACAACCAACTTTGAGGTAGCAAGCTACACGCTAAAAATGTCAAGTTTTGAAAAAGATTGGAATGGTGCAACAATCATTTTCGGGGAATGATTGTAAAGATTTACAAAGAATATGTTTATGTCATTTCCTCTCTAACTGGGACGTTTTGGGAGAGATTGGTGCGATTGCTGTGTACGAAGAACACACGGCGATGCACTGGTAAGAGCCAATGGTATTTAACCATGTATCCAGCTAATTTAGCTCATGTTACTGTATTGTGCAAATGTTCCGCCAAAACAAGTTCCTTACCTAAACTATTTAGCAGAGCCACTGCTGCTGTCTGGAACTTAGTGAACTTAGAAATGCAAACAATACAGAGGGTTTTTTTCCTCCTATCCCAGAATGTGTCCGTGGTGTAGCACAGCGATGTGGAGTAAGGTCTAGCAATGTGAGGCTGTGTCTCTGCTAATTAAAAAGAATTATATGATGTGTGTGTGTGTGTGTGTGTGTGTGTGTGTGTGTGTGTGTTTGAAAATGACTACAGGCATTAATATTGTCCTTTGGGTTGTGATCATAAGCTGTAACCTGTCAATGTAAATCATGTATGATAGAAGATATACTAGGGCCAAATGTTTTGGAAAACAAATTATAATTGCATTTTTTTTTTTTTTTTACTGATATTGCGATATGTTTTACGATATTGAAGATAATGAACATTTTAGCATCATTATTCTTATTTTTATTGAAAAATAGTTAAATGATCACAGTGTGATTTGTTGCAAGAATCTGTACCAAACAAGTATTTCTTCTTAAGTCTGTAGACTAGGATTTGGAGGCAGGGATATCTCTGCAGCACCACAATACTTAATTCAGAATGGAAGCTGAACACAACTTATGGATATCAGCAATATGATATGATAATATATATATATGATCTCTCTCTGCTTACAAACAACATTTTTTGTGTTATTGTTTTTATTGTATTAGGGTGAATGTTGTGGTTCTGAGTCTGAAGTGCCCCCTATCTGATGAACTCATTGATTCCCAATGTATGTTCCAAAACATCAATTATATAAAAATGGAACTGTCATGTCATGTTAAGGTCAGTTTGGTCAGCAATCATACTGATAAAAACCTGCTAGCCTACTATTACTTAGAGTGAAGCTGAATGTTTTCAACCATTTATCCATTAATGTTACTTTTAGCTAACTATTATAACTGCTAAGTCATTACTTTTGGCTACCTGTCGCTTGCTAACTAGTTTTCACTTCTCTTATATAACTGCAACATGTAGTGTTCAGGTGTTACAGGTGATATTGTCTTTAAATCAAATCATTATTTATATTTTTTCAAATAAGTTCAGCTACTCTGCACTCTTTACACGTATCCCCGGGCAACTGCAGAAGTACCCCTGGTTGGGAATTACTGTTGTAGAAAATGGGGGTAGAATGGTGTAGAAAGAAGTAAATAGGCTTTACCAGATGTCCCAGCACTTGTCCATATTTCATTACAACCACTGATGTGCCAGAGGAGTGTTCTGTAGAACTGTGAACAAGAACAGGGCATTTACTGCAATAGAACGTTGTTCTCAGACGTCCCTGAAAGGCATAATTAAGTCTTTTTGGTTACAAATCTATGTTCTGAAAAAGCAAATGAAAAGATTTTTTTTTTAAAGGTAACCTTGTCTTGTCTTGTAGCTAAGGTCATCTGTCCATGTGTTATTGATTTGTGTGTGTGTGTGTGTGTGTGTGTGTGTGTGTGTGTGTGTGTGTGTGTGTGTGTGTGTGTGTGTGTGTATGTGTGGGTGGGTGTGTGGGTGTGTGTGAGAGAGCCAGAGAGAGCCAGAAGGTTTAAGATAAAGAGGTAATTGTTCCACCCTGTCTTTTAATATTGCCTGCAGATGCTGAGCATCACGGATCTGATCCTGTTTTATTTGACTCTGTCTGAAATGAATTTTCTCACCATCCACTGTGTGTGTGTGTGTGTATGTGTGTGTGTATGTGTGTTTGTGTGTGTGTGTGTGTGTGTGTGTATGTGTGTGTGTGTGTGTGTGTGTGTATGTGTGTTTGTGTGTGTGTGTGTGTGTATGTGTGTTTGTGTGTGTGTGTGTGTGTATGTGTGTGTGTGTGTGTGTGTGTGTGTGTGTGTGTGTGTGTATGTGTGTGTGTATGTGTATGTGTATGTGTGTTTGTGTTTGTGTGTGTGTGTGTGTGTGTGTGTGTGTGTGTGTGTTTGTGTGTGTGTGTGTGTGTGTGTGTGTGTGTGTGTTTGGGTGTGTCGTGTACTAGGGAGATAGTCAATTTTCTTCACATTGGCTGTTTTATAAACAGGTGTGTGATCGAATAAGACTGCAAAATGTCTGGTTTGATACCACTTACATCAGCACTGACTGTGGTGTTCCTAGGTGTGTCTTTTGCCTTTTTCACAGCACACATTTTGACATTTCGTAGGGAAAAAATACAGATGGCAGAATTCCATTAAGCTGCTTCTGTTTCAGGGTCCTTGTATTGTAAGAAACAAGTAAGTAACTGTTACGACCTCCTCTTTTGAGTAGCCGTTTTATTGATATGATATCAGTTGATTGTCTTTTGAGTAGTACACTGATAGGGAAATACTGACATGCGAAATGAGGGGGCGTGTGTCTGCAAAGCTTGATAAGCCAGATGCACATGTGTGTCAGAGATTCCTGAGATTAATGGTGAGATGATGACGGAGATCCATTGAGAAGTTAGCTGAGTGCGTTTGTAACAGTAACACTTACAAGGAATTTGCCTTGGTGGATGGTGGGTACATACAAATATTAAAAAGAAATATTAAATATTAAAAACCAAAAAAAGACATAATTCTTTCACCAATCATTTTAGCAAGTGCCCCAAAACAACATCTGTTTATGTTTAAGTGAAAAAGCCCGCAGCAGCTGTAGGGATTATGATGGAGGCAAAGGCGGAAGTAAGGTGACGTTGTTATAAAGCCACAAAGTGCATAGGGAGGAGGTTAAATGGATCTATGGCTCAACAAAACATGAGGCTTTAACACTGGAGACCACTTAGTAGTAAAATGTTAGCTGCAGAATTCTGAACCATTTAAAGACTTTCAGTACTAGCGTGTGGCAGGCCTTACAACAAGACAGTACAATAATCATGTCTAGATGGGCTACTGTCCAGGACACAAACTACTGTTTTGTTGACAAAAGCAGAAGGTCAAAAACACAGCCCTGAGGTACTCCATATTCTACGTCCTTGACTGTCTGGATCATTGTGTACTCCTAGACTCTAGGAGTAGTAGTGTGCCATCTTTGGTATTGCTCTATACACTGACAGCCAGCTAAACTCTCTCCTAACATCAAGACTCTGAAGACAGTCGTTCCCACGTCCACAGGTTTAATGACGTTGCAAGGAAAGTGTGAAACTGTAACATACAAAGACAGACTAATCAATTCTATACAATATAGCCTAATGTTCAGAATGTAATTTCATCAATTCAAATATTTCCTTTCTACTGTTACACCATATACTTCATGACTATTAAACTGATAGTGAGTGTGATTATGCTGTACAAAGACATTTTTACATAAACAATATTACGTTCATTCATATTCATTCATATGAGTGTAGCCTGTCCTATGACTTATACCGTTTGTTTGTAGCGTTCGTTTCCTTCCTAACTATGGCTCACATAGCGGTTACCAGCTGAGAGTCTTAAAGTGACAGCAACGTAAATAGAGAACTCATTAAGACTTAATTAACTTCTTACAAATTAACTTCTTACTTTTAAAGGCTTATTTATAACAAAACAAGTAGTATACAATGATCAATGTATCAAATGCTCAAGGAACTGGGATTTAACACCATACTGTACATGTGGATCCTTTCTGACAAGCAGTCCACAGGTGGTGAGGATCGGCAGACACACCTCCTTCACCCTTAACCTTAACCTTAACACCCGAGCAAACCAGGGCTGTGTTTTGAATCCTCTGCAGTACAGACATTCAGGAGTCACTTCACTTCTTCCCCTCTGTACCAATTTCTACCCCAAGGTTTAGACATCCCGTTAATCTCAACTATGTGAGAAGTCTCAACTATCCAGGAAGAAATAACAGATAGTTTAGGGTGAACTTGTAGCCCCTGTCTGTTCAGCATACACATTACGTTCCCAGACTTTGTGGCTCTTACTTTCCACATGTGAGGATAAGAAAAACTCCCTTTCAGCATTGTGAGAGAAACAGTAAAAGAAATTATACAAATAATATAGAGAATCATGCTTAAATGTAAATTTGCCATCACAAAGTTTGTCTGCGTCTTTAAAGATAAACTATTATATACTTTGATGATATTCAAAAAGAAGGTATAGGGAGCAGAATACTCAGTGACGTTAAAATGGACTGTATTTATATAGAGCTTTTTTAATCGTAACGACTACTCAAAGTGCTTTACATACTACAGGAACTATTTACCATTCACACACATAGTCATGCACTGGTGGCCGAGGCTGCCATACAACCTGCTCATCAGATAAACATTCATAATCCAATGCCACATTCAGTGTCTTCCCCAAGGACACTTCGACAAGTAGCCAGGGATTGAACCACTGACATTCCGATTGGTAGACAACCGCTCCCCTACCTGAGCCACAGCCACCTTGATGAGAGAAATCTGAAATACATTGAGTGTAAAGTAGCAACGCAAGAATAAGAGACATATGATGAAACCTGCATGCAAATGTACACTTCACAATGTGAAATAGCAGGGATGATATTGGTTCATATACGTATATAGGTAGTCTGGATCAATGGAAGTACATTTCCAGGATTGCTCTTATCAAGCAAGTATTATAATTGCCTTCCTCTCTCTGTGTTCTCATTGCTGGTGTCAGGACAACAAAATGCTCATGAACGTCAGCAAGACTACAGAAAGAGATAGTTGACTTTGGGATGAAGCAGGGAATGAACTATGCCCCCTTAATGAAGAACAGGACCGCAAGGCTCTTCAGAGAGTGATTCGTTCAGCAGTGCTCTATCCTACCTAACGGATATTTACACCAGGTGCTGCAAGAAAAAGGCTTGGAGAATCATTAGAGATCCAAACCTTTGTTTGCTTCTTTGTGCCGATACGCGTGGGTTGCTGCCCAGTTCCAGTTTTAATGTAAGATTTCGATATGAAATAGCTATCTAAATAAAGGCTTTTTAATTTTTTCACAAGAAGAGTGCCTTGGACCCTTTTTTCTCTTTGAAGAGATTATGTTGGATTTAAAATATGAATATTGCACTGCTGCTTTTATAGAAGTGGCTAAAGAAACAAATGTCAGATGTTTTTCTGCAGAAGAAATTTTTAAAAATCACGAGCCGTAAAGGGTGAACAGCTAACAGGTGGCTAAAGTAAAGTAGAAAGCTTCCAGTTTAATTCATGTCATTTCAATTCCATTCTACTTCAGGTAGAAAGAGGTGCAACTGTATCAAGAAGATTGGAGGGGCTGAGTTTCAGTCACTAGTACTGTTATTAACAGGCTCTGTTGCTTACCAAGTGAAGTTTAAGTAGATGAATCAATATGGCAAGTAGTAAATATATCAGCCCCATCATTACAAGAACAGGCTAGTGTCACTTCAAATTTTATAAGAAAGTGATCTGGCTAGAACTAACAGGACAGCAACAGAGGCTACCCCCTTGTGTTAAGATCACAACATGTCATAAAAACCCAAATGACCTCCCCCCAGACAAAACATCTCCAGATATACTAAATATAAATGTGGTAGCATTACCTTACATAAGTGCAAATTTCAGTTAATTATTTCCATACTGGATATAAATCCCTTTGGATTTTCAGCACAACTGTGATTATCATGATGATGGAGGCATTAATGGCATCTGGAAGAATGCTAATCTATTACTCCATTGATTTATATAGTATCTTGATATGGAAAATTAGGTTCTTTTACACACACTGTCATTAATGCCTGCATTGATTTAACTCTAATAAATTGTTGAAATGGCTACTGGATCCACATCCCAGTCTCCCCAGCAGCACATTATCAAGTTCATATTTCTCAGAGGTGAGAAGAAACACTGACTAACACTTCAGAAAGGTTATCTCACTCCAAAGGTGTAAGACACAAACTGGCTCTCAGCTAAAGAGCTATAATTAGAAAATAAAGAACACAAAGAGCCCACAGATACTCTCATTCCCAAACTGCAGGGATGCATAGCCTCACCTTGTGGTCTGACTGCGAGATGTAATGAGAATACAGGACTGTGAGACATTCACTTCACACATACAAATTGCATATGTCCATATTAACTACATAGATGCACAGAGGAAAAAAAGGCTGCACTGCTAAAAAAAAAATGTTTGGGTTACAATTGTGTTTTTAAAACAGTCCAATTCAGAGGAGCAAAATATGGCAAAAGGGAATAGAAACATATGCAATAGCTGTTGCAGATTTTTTATTTTTCGTCTAACCACAGTTGCAGTGTTTAAAATGTAAATGGTAAAAGCATTATGTAAAGTCTGCAGCACTGTTTTATCAGACATACAAAAGAGGTGAGACTACAGTCTGACTAGAACAGAGAGAAACGTTGACTGATTAAACTGTCACAGTTTGGAGTTCAAGTGGCAATAGAGGGACCTGACTTCCGACTTCCCTTGGCACATATCCGCGGGGAAATCCCCGGCGTTATCGTATGTTGTTCCATTTGTCTGAAAAACTGAATAAGACTTGGTGAGATCGAACTCAAGTAGAAAGTCATCAACGATGGTGACTCCAGAGATGTTTATTAGGGCTGCACAATTAATCACAATTTTATCAAAATCGCAATATGGACTAGTGCATTATCCAAATTGCAGGGGGGGGGGGGGGGGGGGGGGGGGGGGGCGCAATATTTGTTAAAGTGCTCATATTATACTTTTTGGCCCTTACCTTTATTGTGTTATATATCTTTTTTTGTGCACGTTATAGGTTTACAAAGTGAAAAAAGCCCAAAATTCACCCCAAAGAGACTTACCATCTCCAACAGAAAACACTGTTCACAAACTGCTCCAAACAGCTCTATTGTAGTCCAGCCTTTACTTCAGAGACAAATGTAACACACGTTATAATGCTCGCCTAGCTGCTAGCATGGCACGACCTCATACTCTGCTTCTGACTGGCTAGTAGTCCTTACCTAGGTACTGTCAGGGCACGCCCTCATACGCTGCTTCTGACTGGCTAGTAGTCCTTACCTAGGTACTGTCAGGACACGCCCTCATACTCTGCTTCTGACTGGCTAGTAGTCCTTACCTAGCTACTGTCAGGGCCCTCATACTCTGCTCCTGACTGGCTAGTAGTCCTTACCTAGGTACTGTCAAGGCACGCCCTCATACTCTGCTTCTGACTGGCTAGTAGTCCTTACCTAGCTACTGCGCATGTGCGACTCCCAACAAAGATGGAACAGAAGTGAGATGCCTCACTCTGTAGCTAAAACAGAGAGCTCAACACACAGGGTGAAAAGAGGAGCTGCAGCAATGAGCAGTACAACAAATATATGGTGTTTTTTGAAAATTAAACAATGTAAACCTATTCTGATATAACCTCTAAATACAATTATGAACCTGAAAATGAGCATCATATGAGAACTTTAAAGGAAAAATATGTGTCAAACCATTCTAAAATAAGTATTGTGGTGCTGCAGAGACGTCCCAGTCTACACATCGTATCCTACGGACTAAAGAATATATCTTTGTTTGGTACAGATCCTTGCAAAAACCACACTATAATCATTTTAATTTCATACATTTTAAAAAAATTTCAAAGAAAATGAGAATAATGATAGAAAAGTATCATTCCCTCCAATATTGTGCATCATATGGCAATCGCAATATCAGTCAAAACAATTGCAATTACATATTCTCATGATATCGTGCAGCCCTAATGTATATCACCTACAATGCATTGCAGTTATCCATTTGGTGCAACTAAATGAGCGCAGAGATGGTCTTGCTTGTCCAATCGTAGCCATATGTCGTAGCTGATAGCCATCTTTTCCTCTGTGTTTATGAAACAGATTGGAAGTCTGTAAATGTTAAGTTATTTTTGATTGAGATTCCCAGCCACACCAGCAGAGAGAGAGGACACAAGTATAAATATATTAAAAAAATAGTCCTTTATTACTGTCTGTTTAAAACACAAGCGTTTTCACTCTGATGTTTACATTTGAAAACTCGACACACCAGGCTAGCAGTGTCAGCTAAAGAGTGGTGAGTTGATATCCCTGTCCTGTTGAGCGACTCATAGTCATAAGATGGCCATAGAGATGGTTATGCTAGCTTGAGTTAATCTTTTCTACCTTTTCCTCTGTGTTTACTCTGATGTTTACATTTGAAAACTTGAGCCAGCAGGCTAGCTAGCTCAGGCTACGATCCTGATGTGCGACGTGTAGGCACATGCAATCAAATGCACAACTAATATTTATAAAATAGACAATTGAACATACTTTTTGCGGTGCTGACAGAGAGAAGACTGGAGAGTTTCCGTGCCCTCCAGAACTACAGTATTTATATAATTTAGGAGTAAAGACGAGCCCTTCTCCAATGTTAACACATTGTATCTTTACACTTAATTGACATGGAATCTCCTCTTTAGCGGTCAGATGTTAGGGTAATATTAATAACTTTGTTATAACGTTAATGTTACTAACCTTTGAGCTAAGGTAGCATAGCAAACAAAACCATGTTTGCTGGTTATAAATGATCTGCTGAGCAAACAGATCAATGCTCTTCAGAGCTAGCAATCAGCAATAACTTTGACTTAGAACTCAGCTGGTCCTTTAGTAGCTAATGGTAAAGTTATGTAGTTCACTGACCTTTTGTAGTTTTTTAATCGATACGAAAAAAAAAATTCTCATCTATACTGACAAGTGATGCCATCCTCCCTCTTTTTGGTCCTTCTGGTAAACCAATTAGCTGCTGAAAAGCTGATAATATAGTTGCTACCCATAGGTGGCGACTGTAAACAGTACCCAGGTAAGATGGCGGACGGTTATCCCACTAGTTATGACGGCATATTGCATCTATTGTTTTACATCTATTTCTGTTCACCCTCCATCTTCTAGACCAATGACCAATCTGCAAGCATGTGGCTTTAGGTATACAATGCGTGGTCTGTTTTATTTTTGAGCAATGAGCAAATCCAAACAATTGAAAAAAGTAATGTATCAAATATTATGGTGGTTTGGATTGCTCACATGTTCCATAATGTGAAAAGTGGTCAGTGGTACACAAAGGATCCCTGCAATTATTTCTATGCTATTCTATTTCTGTCCGCAACACCAGTTTTAAAACAAGTTGGCTTGAAATGTAAAAAGTCTTATTATATTTACTATACTAGTGCAGTGCCCGTTTGGAACGGGCAATTGCTTGGCCTCTGGTATTGCTGCTTGTAGAATTCATCAAAACCAAATTGTACCCCAAAATTACTTACAGAAGGACCCCCAAACCACTTAATATGCAACTCAACTGTACAGCCTACTACTGACTTACAGTGTAGGCTACTTCTACATCAGAGGAAGACGTTGTACTACTGTATTTACCTGACAGAGAATGCTGCAGATTCAGAATGTAATCACAAAATATCAGACAGTAATCAGACATTAGCGTCATGGACTCATGGCAGTGCGCTACTCACCCGGCCCGTTATGAGAGCTAATCAGCACATATCTGCGTTCATCAACCACCAGAACCGGGCCGTGTGTGCGTGTGTGTGTGTGTGTGTGTGTGTGTGTGTGTGCAGAGAGAGAGAGAGCGAGAGAGAGAGAGAGAGAGAGAGAGAGAGAGAGAGACAGACGGTGTTGTCTTGTGTCGTATCGTTAACGAAATTAACATTTCAGCAGAGGTGTTCATTTTCACACAGGTGTAGTGGCTTGATGGTTAACGGGGAAGTAGGGGATTTGATTCGCAGAGTTATTTTGGCGACTTAATTAACCCGATCCAGGGTGAGTCTGATGAAAACTGATGTATCTGCCTGGTTCAACTCTGAGATTTTCTCACATTGCACCGCCACGTGAAGGAATAATTTCCAAGATTAGGCTACGTTATGTTCTGTCAGCTCACGCCCCCCGCTGTTCTAAAGTGTTCTGCATGTGGCATCTGCTGATGTGCAGGTTACCTTCCCCCCCAAACACGGACACACATACAGTTACGTCTCGCTTTATAAGATAAATAACCTGCCTATAAGTGGCATCACGCTCTGTCTGCACTTGTTGTGGTTGTGCCTTGCATATGTTGGGTTCTGATACGTCCTTAAATTCAGGAATTGTCGTTTGTTTATTCAAAGTCAAAGACAGTCCAAAGTAGTGCAACTTTGCACATTTTTGTGGGTCTGAGGTGTATGTCACACTTTAGCTGCCAAAGCTCCACTGCTCTGTCTCTGGTCCTCAGGGCGAGAGGGGGAGTGGCCAGCGGCTAGAGTGGAAAAAGCCAATGTGCGCTTCTTTTAGCGATATATATTTAACGATATCTTTTGCATTTCTAATCCAAACAACGTTGCACTGCACTTACTCGTGCCCGTAGCAAGACACTTGTCAAGTTTGAAATCCATCGGACTAACGGTTCGAGAGATATTCGCATAACACACAGACGTTCCTGCAATTTATAGATAGATTTCCAAGAGTTTGTGGTTACACACACACACACACACACACACACACACACACACACACACACACACACACACACACACACACACACACACACACACACACACGGTAGAGCCAGGAACACACAGAACACAAGGACTATGCTCTTTTTTTTACTGAAAATGATTACAGTGACAGAGAAAAAGAACAGGTCTACGAATACATGACTTGATGCAGCTTTATCAGCAGAGTTTTTAATATTTATCCAGACTGTTCCGTTCCTCTGCTAAGGAATTGGTGATCAGGCTTTCATTCTCTCTGCCAACTCGGACTGCTGTCTCCACTGTATGAAGGAAACCGAGAGCTGGAAGCAGGTGGGAGTTCAATGCAGTTTGAAATCTTTTTGTCTGAGTTTTTAATGAATGGCAGTGTCGGTTTGTTTGGAGAGATTGTGGAGGAATTGATGATTTCATTACATTTGGAAAGAACCACATAGAGTGTGTGTGTGTGTGTGTGTGTGTGTGTGTGTGTGTTTGTCTCCTCATTATAGACCTTCCACACTACCCTCCAGCTCTCGGGTTAGTTTCAGGATCCACAGTCTTTCTTCTGCAGGTCATTGACTGTCTGGGTCGGTTGGGAAATCAAGGCTGACCCATCAGCGCTCATCCTGCCATCCATTTGTCCTGCACAGAGAGACAGAGGCAGAGACATAGACAGAGGTGGCATGTAGAGGCAGATAACTGGGTTAAATGTTTATCCTGCAGTTTTTGCCACTAAATCCAAAAAACAAAAAACAGACAGATTTCCAAAGCTCAACAAAAGCTCATAAGCTCCTCCAAAACAGACTTCTTTGGGTTTTGGTTTGGTTTGAGGGAAAAGGAATTATGTTTAGTTTGATCTCACAGACCATTGTTTCTGTGTGGAATAACAAGGGTTTGAAAACTTCAAGGATTTGGTGTGTGGTGATAATCTATATTTTTCTCGACAATATCAGTCAATGAATTGATAGATAGCCTGATAAAGCCTTTTCCTCTGTGCCATAGAGCTCTGTCTAAAAACACATTGATGAGCCACACTGGCTTTGGCTTTTTCAAGGTATGGTGGTTGACAATAAGCAAATGTCAAATAATGCCAGTGGGATTTGTGGGGGTTTGTGTCAGACTCCAAATTACATGCGGACCAACTGACAGGGAATAAATTACACTGGCTAGCAGCTTCTGGGTTTAAATCCATTTTCAGAAAAGCACTCACACATATATATATATATATATGCAAATGTGAACAGGTTCAACAAGACACATTAGCACTTGAGAAGACATTTTCCACAGAAAGGATACAATGGATGAAAGAGAATTAAGAACCATGTCTGCCCTCAAATGTAATCCACTGTCAACTTTAGTGAGAAACCAGGAGAAACAGTCAGAGCATTGTGGCTGGTCTGATCCTGGGTAAGGGGATTATTTGAAAAAAATCATTAACCAAAAGGCAAAATATGTCCTGCATTTGAGTGTAATTCTACCAACAAAATGCCTCACACCTAGGACCATATTCATTAAAACTCTGTTATGATTTTTTATTATAAGCTTTGAACCTGTTCTAATGTTCATAGACTGTAAGAATTAATGGACGAAGCTTCCGGGTCTGAAAAGTGAGGCCAATATGAAGTGCCTTAAAGCTGCATTCTATTTCATTTCCAGCAGGGGGCGTTTGCACTGGCTCCAAAAATTAGTCAGTTTCTATAGAAGTTTATGAGAAAATAATCTCCCATCACCAGACCTACCTCCACAAAACTGTGAAGGAGGGTCTGGCTAGTCCACACAACATTTCGGGATAGGATCAAAACAGTTTGATGATTTTCAACGAATCACAACAAAGGGTTGAACAGAGGGCCACTCACTAAACTGATCCAGGTTGTGCGAGCCACTTGAGTCAGTATTGCTAAATTGCCAAGGAAACTTAGTCCTAGCCCATTGTCTCTAACCACTAACGTAGTAGGAAGTTCTGTGGATTTACTCGGTGCAGACTCACTATTTCAGATCTGGGGGGAAAGAAAGCATTTTGAGCCAGACTGTTTATTTATTGTCTAAACTTAGTGTAGTCTAAGTAATATATAGGCTTTGAATGTAAACATAAAAACAGGAACAGAGAAATGCCCGCAGTGAATAAATACATTCATTATTTATTTATTTTAAATCGATCAACCTAATTTTGATAGGCTACATCTTTACATCAAACCTATAACCTATACGCATGCTATTTCAGAAGTGAAAGAATGGCTTTTGTTGTGAATTTGCTTTTCACCCTGACTCGAGGAGAGACTATACTCGCTCGTCTGCTACAGATCCACTCATGACAACGTAGCCGGCTGATTCGACTGACTCGAGGACTCGAGCTCATGAGTCCCATGGTCTACCGAACTTGCAATGTTTCGGACTGTCTGCTCGACGTAATTGCATTTTAACATACTACATTTATACACCAAACCTACAGCAGGCCTAGGCTACGTGCAGAACATGTTATGTTATTTCAGAAGTGAAAGAATGGCTTTTGTTGTGGATTTGCTTTTCACCCTGACTCGAGGAGAGACTTCACTCGCTCTACAGATCCACTCATGACAACGTAGCCGGCTGATTCGCGCAACTCACTCACTCACTCACTTGAGGACTCAAGAGCTCATGACTCATGAGTCCCATGGTCTGCGAGCTTGCAATGTCTCCGGCTCTGCGGGAAGTTCCTAATCTTGTACTGTCTCTGCTCACTCAGTCGCTTGAGTTGACTTGTGGAGTTGTGGTTGCCTACGAAATTGTAAGTTATAAAGCTTTTGGCAGCTAAGATGGCTAGGACTAGTAGTAGCTAATGTTGCAAGAGGTTTGTGTGTGGCGCCGTTAGAATTTTAGATTGAATTGTAGTAGGACTCAACTAATCCGAGTTAGTGATACTAAAGACTCGCGACTTATGGGTTAATTTAAAGACACGGGTGAAAGATCCGAGTGAGTCACGCCTCAAATAGGTTTACAGCAGGGCTCACTGATTTGGTCTCTTGAATCATCTGAACCAAACACACCTTTAGCCTGGCTACATGCTGTGGTGCTTGTTTTCTCTGGCTGCACGTTGCCTCTCACTGCAGCCTGGATCTTCAGCACCACATACCTGCAGGCTACAAAAAGAACAAAATTAAACTCAGTGTAGCACTGACCATGTATTCAATTCAGTTCAATTTATTTATAGTATCAAATCATAACAGGAGTTATCTCGAGACACTTTACAGATAGAGTAGGTCTAGACCACACTCTATAGTTTACAAAGACCCAACAATTCTAGTAATTCCCCCAAGAGCAAGCAGTTAGTGCGACAGTGGTGAGGAAAAACTCCCTTTTAGGGAGAAACTACGGCAGACCCAGGCTCTTGATATGTGGTCTCTGACGTGCCAGATAGGGATGTGATAAACAGTGGCAATAATAGTCAGGTAGAGAAAAATTATTTATTTTCACATTACAGAAATAGTGCATTATATATATATATATATCTGTTGTCATGAAAATAGCCCTGACACCCAAACATGTGATTGAGCTATTTAAGGCTGAATGAACCATTCACAAAGTGAAAGTTTTCTTGTAATTTCAATACAGCTGTGCAGTAAAAATCTGCTCCATCCAGTATTACCAGTATTGTTGCTTGAGGCATTTTCAGTTGGCGTGCCAGTTAGAAGCGTTCTCAAGAACCACTCATCTGATGGTAAGTGGTAAATGTAGACTTCTGCATTTCAGAGATGTTCACAAGTCATTTTTAGGAAGTCCAAAAGTCGAGTCTCAAGTCTTTGAGCTCGAGTCCAAGTCAAGTCTCAAGTCTTTGAGGGGCAAGTCCAAGTCAAGTCTCAAGTTTCTGGCCATCTGATCTGTCCCTAACACTGTATTGTTAAATCTTATGAATTCAAAGCATGTCCTGTAGCTACCATCCATACAGTACAGTATCAAAATCAGTTGTAGCATAACTTTATGGGGTCTACTTACCACATCCCTCTAGCCTGTTGTATCCTCTAGATGTGAGTCTGTCACATCATATGGATACAACTATAAAGATACAATGTGCCTGTTCTCAGCATTAGCACAACACTTTGTGATGGTTAGCTTGTTACCTGTGGTGATATATGCTAAATGTAACGTCTCTTTCACTCAAAAAAATGTCGAAGTGGAAATCAAGGGAATAGTGGCAGCGCCACACCAGTTACAGAACACGCATCTCAGTGTCAGTCCAAATTATGCACAATAAGCAGTTTGAACTCACTGATGTAATGCCATTTATTTTCGAAGTGTTAGTAGGCTCAGTGAAACTGAGTCCAGCACGGGGGAGACCCGACTCAGAGGAGGAGAGGTTAGTAAGGCCAGCGTCTCCACAGCAGGTGACAGTGCGCACGGATCCGCTGTGCCACGCATGGATGAAGTAATGAAATAGTAAATAGGACTACAGTAACAGAAATATGTGCAGAATTAAACCAGTGTTTGGTGGACCGGGTACACCTTGTTCACTTAATAGCCTACAAATCATCCACGGGATCAATTACGCATCACATGAGTTTGCCCACCCGACACAGCATTTGTTCCTGGGGGATGGATCCATGCGTCCCACCTCCTGTGCGCCATGGATTTCTTAGCCTCAGCAACTACTAACTATAAGATACAATTTGCCTGTTCCCAGCATTAGCACAACACTTTGCGATGGTTAGCTTGTTACCTGTGACGATATATGCTAAATGTAACATCTCTTTCACATTAGCGTGAGTGACTGACCTATCTGGGTGCTTTTTGAGATGTCTGATGAAGTCCGACGTTGTTGATCCGGCATCATTTATCTTGGTGCCACACACTTTGCATGTAGCTGTTGGCTTACTGCCACTGTTTATGAAGTTATTGAAAGCAAAACTAATGACAAAAGGCACAACTCCATGAGGACTTGGTGTCACCATGTCAATGTATTTTTTTTTTATGTGAGTGCGCACACATAATTAGGCATAACGCATGCATTACGTTGCACATTATGGCAAAGGTCAGGGGACATGCAGCTCATAATACGTTTCCCCAACGTACATGCGCCAATAAAAGAACATAGAAATACATGAATACATTTAGATTTAAAAAGCAATAATTGCATGAAAACATGTTGTTGACGAGTCTCGAAGCTCGAGTCTGAGTCAAGTCTGAAGTCTTTTGGGTCGAGTAGCAAGTCAAGTCTGAAGTCATTTGGGTCTCAAACTCAAGTCCCCATCTCTGCTGCATTTATATGGCAGGTTTCTACTTTATGGGACAAAGCATTCATCCATTCACATACAGCGAGGGTGGCGGAGCGGCCATGCAAAGCGCTGGCCTGCTCAACACAAGTTACATTACAAAATTGGAACTGTATGACAATCTATGCAAGTGTAGGAGGTGGGAAGGTGGGAGCGCTTTTTGGGCCCGCTCAACATCCAGACCCAAGGAAGACACCGGCAACGCCACCCAGGGAATTTCACCCCGAGAATAGCATTTGACTAGCTCTGTAATTAAACTACCAAAATACAAAGCACACAGGTTCGACTTATGCATGAAGCCAGAGACTTACTATTAATAAACATGGGCAGGCCAAAAAAAGGCAAAGCTTTCGCCCATGTCAATTCACCGAAACAATCACTCAATCTAATGCAGCCCTGTAGGCAAGCCCGGATTACCCAATAGGCATTATGGGCACGGGCCCAGGGGCTCATGCACACTTGGGGCCCAAGCGAGGGGAAGAATTTTCTTTACATTTCAGATAATGACACCATGTATAACCAATAAAAAGCATGCTGATATTTGTATTCATTTAAAGGAACACACCGACTTATTGGGACTTTAGCTTATTCACCGTAACCCCCAAAGTTAGACAAGTAGATACATACTCTTCTCGTGTCCATGCGTGTTGTAACTCTGTCTGACGCTTCCACCTGTAGCTTAGCCTAGCACGGATCCTAACTGGTTCCAACTAGCCTACTGCTCCGAATAAGTGACAAAATAACGCCAACATGTTCCTATTTACATGTGATTTGTAGAGTCACAGCGTGTACAAAAAACATCATAACACGAGACACAGCCATCTTCTAACCGTAAACAAACCGGGAACTATATTCTCAGACAGGCTTGCTGCAAAGCAAATCATTCCACCCAAGTATTATATTCTTCCGCCTGAGAATAAGGTATAGTCAAAGCACAGAGCATTGTAATTGCATGTTAGCATTGCTTCAACGCTCATCTGTCACTGGGAACGCTAAACTAGTGCAGCAGCTAGATGGAGAGAAGCGGTATTGGCAGGAGATGCTCAAGCAGGATGTAGCTGTCATAAAGACAGAGAGCCCTGGAGGAGAATAACAGACAAACAGAGCCCCTGAGGAGAGGAGGCGAAAGACAGACAGACAGAGAGCGAGCCCCTGAGGCGAGGAGGAGAAAGACAGATAGACAGAGAGAGAGCCTCTGAGGAGAGGAGAAGATGAGGAAAGAGAGACAGAGAGCCCCCGAGGAGAGGAGGAGGTATTCTCTGTGTGTGTGTGAGTATGTGTGAGAGAGAGAACAACTTACATGAAATATAGTATTATCAAAAAAAACAAGCTGCTTTATTTTACATTTGATATTTACATTTAGGGCATTTGGCTTTTATCCAAAGCGACTTACTTGTAGTACATTTGTCAATAGTTGGACAGGTCATACACCAGCAATTGTAATTTGTAAGCAACCAATATTATACCAGAATACTTAGAGCATATTGTAATGTGTCTACTACCATTTCATTATCAATCAATCATCAAACAAAGTGCCTAATGGCCTTGAATAATAAAGTGCTAAATACATAAGTGCAGATTTTTTAGTATAAAGAAGAGAGAGTAGAAAGAAGAGTTAAAAAACACACACAAAAAAAATACATTTGGGGAAGAAACTATCAGATATCAGATTCTTTCAGGTTTTTGACAAGTTTTTGCATCCTTTTCATCACAGGAAGAGGAGAGGGGGAGGGAGACAAAGAGCGGCCGCCCCTGGAGAGCCGAGGAGAAGAGGACAGGAGAGGAGGAGAGAGACAGACAGGAAGGAAACATGAATGGGTGTGTGTATGTGTTTGTGTGTGACTTATGGAAGAATTTGATTCCTAGAACTGGATTGGTAAAGGTGAGGCACTATGTGCTTGCATATGCCAGCTAGTTGCTCGCCAGAGGTGTTACCAGCAAATAATAACCAAAAATTCAAAAGCTTGATTGTGTGGGTGGGTTGGGGGGCCCTACAAGACATTGTGCCCAGGGGCCTCTGAATTCTTAATCCGAGCCTGCCTGTAGGGCACCCAGTTGGGCAACAGATACCGGAAACGCTGGCCAATTGCAAATGTGGTGCTGAAAGGTGCGTGGAGGCATTCAAAGCCTCGAGTGAACTCATACAAATAACCGTTTCCGTTTAATGCACATGTGTCAAACTCAAGGCCCGCGGGCCAAATCTTGCTAATTTTGATCCAGCCCCTATATACATTTAGGTTCACAATACATTTTGGCCCACCTCATTTTTGTCACTTTTCACAAAGTTTTGTTTTCGACATTTTTTATGCTTTTTCCAAACGTTTTTGGCATTTTCTTTGACATTTTTGTCGACCAAACTGTAAGTGAGAAGACTATATGAGACGCGCAAAAATACAGTCAAAGATAATTGACTTTTCCCATGACATAAAAGCAATAAACTCTATGTCTGGTCCTTGATATGATTCTCATTTTCTAGTGTGGCCCTTAGGGGAGTTGAGTTTGACACCCCTGGTTTAATGGGAAACGCCAAGCACGTAGATACTGCGCCCGTTGAAACAGACGTCAGTGGAGAAAAAACAGCAGCGTGGCACGAGAAGAGGGGCTAGTGCAGGCACCAGCACCGGCAAAGCAGTTTACATACCTGACATACACAAAACAAACCAAATTCAGTAACAGTTTATGATTAAACAAAACATTAAATTGAGAAGCCGACTGGCATACATTTGCTTTTCACTAATAACCACCCTCACAGAAGGGACTACAATAGAACGGCCGGTTACTTAAACACTCCTGTCATGATAATACCCAAGAGAAAGAGAGTTGCCCAACCTACCAGCAGCAAAACTCAACGCGGTCCCATTACAGGAGTCAGGTTTGTGACAGGGAGACACTACAAAAGACAATGCATGATGCCCATCCTAACACAAAAGAGGCCTATAGGTAACACGGCATTACCTGTTGAATTCCCTTAACCGCGCAGCGGAAGCGAGGGGACCCAGAGCGGAAATGTGGCTCCGGCGACAAAGAGTAGAGAGTGTCAAGAGGACAAACCCCCTGCCTATATAACATTCAGCTAGTTCCTGATTGGTCAAAGAGTGAGTGTGATTGAAAGGGTGGCGACCAATCAACCTGCTACATAAGCATATAAAGAGAATTAAAAAGTAAGACCGGTAGATAGATTAGATTTTAGATTTAGATTCAACTTTATTGTCATTGTGCAGAGTACAAGTACAAAGACAGCGAAATGCAGTTTGCGTCCAACCAGAAGTGCAAAAAGAGCAGAAAAGTGCAACGTGATATACAAAGTATAGACAGGTATAGACAGGTGATGCATAAACAGGACAAGAAATATAGTGCAGTGTAGACAGTAGTATACAGTTGGTTTACAGAAGGTGGTTTAGAGTAATATAAATTAAATATAAATATGTGCAGTGTATTAGCAGTTACCTTATAAGAGCAGAATAAATATGGCTATGTAATTTCCTTTTTATTATTATTATTATTATTATTATTATTATTATTATTATTATTATTATTATTATTATTGTTAATGGTATCCAGAGCATTACAGAAACACATGTACCATTAGAGACATCTTGCATCATTCCCAACGCCCCTACCCTCTCAAAAGTATGCAACAAATACACAATTTAAGGACCTATTCACAAAAATAGATAGAGACGAGCAATAGAATCCACATCAGTAATATCAACGAGCATCTGGCCAACCTCCAGGTTATTACCCGTCACATTTCTCATGGATTTCACATGCAAATAATAAAAAAAACAGACAAACAAATAAACAAAACAGTTGCCTGTCTTTTGATAACTTGTGCATTATCTTCAATAAAATGTCATGTCAGGGTTTTGGTATTTTGTTCTGTTTTATTGTGGTAGTCTTGTTTTTCTGTTATGTTATGTTTCCTGTTTTATTTTGTAGTCTGTCTGGTCTCCCTTGTCTTGTCTAGATTCTTCCTGTCTTTGTTTGTTTCCTGCCTTTTTTGATTACTCTGCCCCACCCTGATTTGGTTCACCTGTTGTATCACCTGTCTTGTGTTAGTGCTCGTTACCTGCTGTATTTAGTTTCCCTCTGTTTCCCTTGTCGGATTCTTGTATTCTGTTAGTGTGGTTGTATTTTGTTAGTGTGTTGTGCTTCCTGTAGTGTTTTTGTTATTGGAATAAATTTCTGTTTAAGCTGCATTTGGGTCCAAACCTTCACTTCACCCTGACATGTCTGTCTGGTACCACAAATAGAACTATATACATTATAGAACTGGGAGGAATGTGTGTGCTTGAATTAAGTGCATATAGTATACATTATATAAAGTCTACTCTTCTGGTAGCAATGTATTCGGTCCACTTAAACCATAAGCTGGCAAAATCTTCTTGCCGAGGTTTGAGATAATATGTCAATCTCTCCATTTTGTATATGTCATAAACTATGTCTATCCAGTCATCGATCAAAGGAGCCTGTTGCTTCAACCATTTACAGGTTATGGTCTTTCTGCCTGCAGCTAGTAAGATGAACATAAGCTTCTTGTCTTTAGCATTCATCACTTTTGGAAAGTTACCCAGGTATAGAATGTCGAATCTGAATGGAATAGTGATTCGGAGAACCTCCAGGAGAACCTGGTGGATACTTCTCCAGTAAGGAACTAGCACTGGGCAAGACCAAAATATGTGATAGTGATTTGCACTATCTGTGTGGCATAGTCTCCAACAGTCTGAGTCAGCAATGCAGTGTCGCTTTTGTTGGGGGGTTATGAAGTACAAGGTTCTTCCAGCAGAATTCCCTCCAGCAGAGAGAACTAGTGGTTTTCCATTGTGTTTGGTAAATATTGTACCAATCCTCCTGAGAGACAACATCATTACTCTCACTATCCCATTTTTCCTTAATATACAGTGACTCCTGTGATTTTCTTCGTGAGAAGCAGTTGTATATCTTGGATATAGTTTTAGAGTTAGACTCAGAGTTGTATGCAGATATGAAGATTTTCATTAAACCACTCTCTAAATTTGCCATATCTACATTTTTCTTAAGTGTGTCAAAACAATGTCTCATCTGGAGGAACCTGTAAAAGTCTTGCTGTTCAAGAACATATTCTTCCTTCATAGTCTGGAAGTTCTTCAGAAATCCCTTTTGTAAGAGAGTACATTAAGCAGTGACCCCATTCTTTGCCCATGTCTTAAATCTTTCATCACTTAAGTTAGGAGGGAAATCGCTATCAAAAGCACACCATCTTAATAGCTTAGCTAATTTTTGTATTTTGCACAACTTTTTAGTTTGCTCCCAGATTTTAAGAGATAAACCAATAAGTGGATTTGCCTTGTCCAGGAGGTGTTTGGATAATTTCTTATCTGAATCATTGCCTGACGAGAGATCCTTGACATTGCCATTTCAAGGTCCTTCCACCTGGCAAAGTACCTGGGATTGCACCAACATACAAGAGGCCTGATTTGAGCTGCATAATAATATTCTAACAAGCATGGAAGCCCCATTCCTCCATAATCCTTCTTAAGCTGTAAAGTTTTATATTTTATCGTAGGCTTTTTGCCATTCCATATGTATCTAGATATGAGTTTGTCCCATTCTGTAAACTGCTAAGTTTTCACCTCTACAGGTAGCGTTTGAAAGAAGTAAAGCAATCTTGATAAAATATTCATTTTAACCGACTCTACTCTTGAACTTAAATTTAGAAACGGAATAACTTGCCACCTGCTTACATCCATCTTTATTTTGGAGTTCAGGGGCCCATAGTTGATGTTAGATAAGGTTGTTAAGTCTTTTGGTATATATACACCCAAGTATTTTATTGAGTCTGCATCCCATTTTAATTGGTATTTTTGAGCAATATCCCTGGTGGGCTCATAGTTGAAGGTAATAATCTGTGTTTTAGATATGTTAAGCTTATAGCCAGACATCTGGCCATATTCCTCCATACATGACACCAGTCTGGGTAGAGATTTTGTGGGGTGTTCTAGGTAGACTAAAATGTCATCAGCATGGGCGTAAATCTGATTTAACAGTAGGGGGGACAAGAAACATAAAATTTCTGAAGAGCAATTTTTGAAGGGGACACAAATAATACAGCCACAATTATACTTGTAGATGATTTGTGTACACTGCGGAAAGCCTTAATACTATCATTAGTGTAGCATGGAGACTGAACCATTATCCTTCTTTTCAGTGGTTCTCTTGATTCAATGAAAAATCTGACTAAATTGACCAAAATATTCTTCTTTAAAACCATTTTTTTATTTTTTTATTTACAATCAAGCCACAAAAACAACTTAAAACATAATGACTAATTTTGAAAAAGTGTCCCCATATAAAAGAAATACAATGCTTTTGTAACAAATAAATGTTTTAGGTTATAGTCACTGTTTTAGAAGTAGAAATAAAAAATAACTTTAATTTAAAGCAAATTTACATGACGGGACAGGCACTAAACAAAAGTACCAAATAACTGTAACTTAAAGCACACTTACAACACAACACATGCACTAAACGAAAGTACCAAATGTATTTTTCCTGGTATCACTGGGCCCCACAAACTCCTGGCATATGTTGTTTATGTTAAGGCTGTCCAGCCTTTCTTTGTGCACATGGCAAACTAACAGACTGTTAAGTCTGTCTTGGGTCATTGTCGCCTTTAGCCATGTCTTCAGTCTCCGCAATGCACTGAAGCTCCTCTCAGCTTCACATGAGGACGCTGGCACCACCATCAGAATTCTGACGAGGACCTCAACTTTATCAAACAACCCCCGCACCTCCACTGACATTCCCCTTAGGGCCTCTGCTGCCTCTCCACTGCTGTCACAGGGGTATTTCTGGAGAAAAGGGGCAACTGTACTGAGAGAGAGCCTCTATGCAACTCAGGGTACTCATTTATTGTATCACTTAACTCCCCAGTCAGAAGGACACCCTCTAAGTTTTGCAGAGTCTTTAGACTGTCCTGGTTGAAACGATCACCAAACTGAACCTCCACACAATCCAATACTCTAAAGAACTCTGCCCTGTAATGTTCCACTGCTTTGACAGCAAAGCACCTTGAATGTGTTGTCTCAATAGAATCAACTGTTTCAATAGAGTTAACCAATGCTGTAGCTTTCTCATACAGTTCAAGATAGGTCTTGTCATTTCTCTTTCCCTGAAGAGAGGATCGGACACAATCGACTGCAGCCTGCATTCCAGAGACAGTCTGGATTTTCTTCTGCAGTGAAATGTTAAGGCACTCAAGCTCTCCAACAACAGCAGAAGCAAGTGTGAGGCCCAACACAGTCTTACCTTTGCTGAAGTGCTCGCATAAGCCACTGGCAGTTGAAGCTGTTCTGGATGTACTTTTTGCCATCTCCTCTAGGCTGCAAAGTACCCGCTCATACTGCCCTAGCACAGCTTTTACAGCCAAATTGTGCACAGTCCAACTGGTTGGACATAGGGGTTTCAGTGTGGTGATGGGTGCATTTTCAGAGGTAACTATGTTTTCAAACATTCTCTTAAATTTCCCTGACTGGCCAAAAAGGACACCTAACTGGTGGACCCAAGAAAGGCAGTCCCGGATCATTGGGGAGGCTGAGCACCCAGCCTGTGTGATTAGATTGACACAGTGTGCGCCACAATGCACATAGAGGGCTAATGGCTGCTGTTCCCTCACTATTGCCTGTGCACCACAGTACTTTCCTGCCATGTTTGACGCACCATCATAACTCTGCCCATGTAAAGCAGACATGGGCAGATTGAGCCTCAACAGCACATCAGTTACCATCTTGGCAAGGCTCTGGCTGGTTGTCTCGATACACTTTACAACCCAATGAAGTGCTCATGTGGGACAAGGTCATGGTCCACATAGCGCAAACAGACACTTTCCTGCTCAACACCAGAAATATCCTGCGTACCATCCACTATCACAGAAAACTGAACAAGGGCTAGAGACCTTATTTCACTGGCAATGCCTCTGATTATCGTAGTGGCCATAATGCTCAGGATTTCATTTTGTGATTTAGGGCTTGTGTATGCAGTGGTGCGATCTGTTAACCATTTCAATAAAACGGGATCATCATCTTCTGCCCTAAATTTCAGGAGCTGATACAGATTACCACTTTCTTCAGTGTGGCCTCTTAAAGATTGTCCTGATTGATTGTCCTGATTGTCCTGATTGTCCCTACCCTAACCCTTGAAAGATGTATTGCAACATGCCGTACTGAGCTTACAATTTTGCTCAATCAATGCCTTGCCACCTCCTGCTGCTTACCCCACGCACTTGATAACTGGGCACTGACTGAGTTTGACTGATGTGCACTCACAGTCACATAATGTCGATGGGCTTGGGAGGTCTGGTGGGCTCTAAATTTTTCAACGGCTTTTTTCCAGTTTCTAAAGCCTGTAGCAGCATCAGGTCTATGACCTAAAGAGGACTGGTTTAACACACCTTTGCTGCAGTAAAAACACAAGACCCCTTTGGCTGATGGACTGTAATGAAGCCATGGAAAGTCTTGGTACCACTTATCTTGAAATGCTAAGGATTTGTTTGCAAGTATCTGTTTATCAATACACTGGGGATGTGGTTGGTATGGCTTTGTGCAGTCACTGAGATCTGAACTAAAAACGGTGCTCCTGTCCCCTGTGCTGTTGCTAGCAATATCATCTCCTTGCGCTGCTCTTTCTGGACCTGTCCCTGGTTCTGACCTTTCCTCTACTCTCACTGTCTCAGAACAGTCTGACTCCTGGAAAGGAAAAAAAATGTTTTCCATACTTGTAATAACTACCTTATACAACCAAATAACAAATAGCTTTTTTTTTTTTTTTTAATAACGCTTGTTAAATTAGCTGATCATAATGTAAATTTGTGAGCCACTGGTAAAGCTCATCTGATAACAGCTACACACCTCCAAAAATATTCACTAAGCTCAACACACTTACCTGAGACTCTCCACCTGACTGTCCCTGGTCTCCCTGAGACTCTCCACCTGACTGTCCCTGGTCTCCCTGAGACTCTCCACCTGACTGTCCCTGGTCTCCCTGAGACTCTCCACCTGGCTGTCCCTGGTCTCCCTGAGACTCTACACCTGACTGGCCCTGGTCTCCCTGAGACTCTCCACCTGACTGTCCCTGGTCTCCCTGAGACTCTACACCTGACTGTCCCTGGTCTCCCTGAGACTCTACACCTGACTGTCCCTGGTCTCCCTGAGACTCTACACCTGACTGGCCCTGGTCTCCCTGAGACTCTACACCTGACTGTCCCTGGTCTCCCTGAGACTCTACACCTGACTGGCCCTGGTCTCCCTGAGACTCTCCACCTGACTGTCCCTGGTCTCCCTGAGACTCTACACCTGACTGGCCCTGGTCTCCCTGAGACTCTCCACCTGACTGTCCCTGGTCTCCCTGAGACTCTACACCTGACTGGCCCTGGTCTCCCTGAGACTCTCCACCTGACTGGCCCTGGTCTCCCTGAGACTCTCCACCTGACTGTCCCTGGTCTCCCTGAGACTCTACACCTGACTGGCCCTGGTCTCCCTGTTCCTCAGTTCTTTCTGTCTCCTTTGCCAATGACATAGTGACGTTATTATTTCCATAAGCACCCATTCTTATAAAGATGTTACCAAATTGTCTTGATATGAGGACTTAATGTACTTACTTGGCGTTTTGGTGTAGGCCTACTGAAAAAAGATCTGATGTCCGTTTTTCTTTTCTCTGTCATTTTATCTGAGCAACAACACAAATCTTTAACGTCAGATGTCTAAATATGAGTTAGTTTCATAGGTTCACCACACGGTCATATTATAATTATAAAATGATCTTGCGTTCTCCGCATAAATATTAGGTAAGGTCTGGGACAGAGGATATGTATTTAACTGCAGCAAACCCACTGATCAGCCTCTTCAAACACAGCTGTAGATCTTCAATATTAACCCTAATATCAGTACACACACATAACGTTAGGCTTATCGCCGTGGTAACGTTAGTTGTAGTGGGTGCATTTCTATCCAACAAGCTATTAAACAAGCTAGCTAACGTTACATTATATTACACTAACATAGCAAATTTTTTGTCATAACTAATTCATTAATTACTCAGCATCATTTCTACTTGAGAAAAGAACAACTTCATCCGATGTTTAATGTGAATGAGACAGCCTTGAACCGCCTACTTACTACATTCCTGTCACTACCGATGTGACTGGGAGTCGAGTGAAGATCCTAACGTACAGCAGGCAGTGGACCAAACCACTGTGAGGCAAGGGAGGGGGGACTCAAAATGTTTCTAAACTTAAAAAGCATTTTTTGGGGTTTGTATTGTTTTACTACTTACACAGATATTTTAAGTATACATCCTTGTTATTTACAATACACAGCATTGTTTTAATGATATTTCTAGGGGGGGACTACCCTTAGATGGGGGGGGTCCTGACCCTCTCGACCCCCCCGGATTTACGCCCTTGGTCATCAGCAAACAATGCCAGCTTTTGTTCCCCTCCAAAAGTTGAAATCCCTTTTAATATTGGGATTCTGGCGGATCCATTGACTTAGGGGCTCAATAAAGACGGCAAATAAGAGTGGGGAGACGGCACATCCCTGCCTGCAGCCTCGCAGAAAGGAGGAAGAGGAAGTGAGGTCTCCATTCACTTTAATTTTAGCTGTTGGGTTGGTATATAATGTTTGAATAATTTTTATGAACATTTCATGAAATCCAAATGCATCTAGAACTCTATATACAAATTTCCAGCTAACCGTGTCAAATTCTTTTTGGGCATCTAGGCTGATGAGGGCTGACTCTGTTATTTTCTGTGATGTGTCGTACTATATGTAGTGTTCTTCTAATGTTGTCCTGTGTTTGTCTCTGCTTTATAAAGCCAGTCTGGTCCAGATGGATAACGTCAGGCAAACATTTTTCTAGCCTCCTTGCAAGTATAGATGTACAGTGAATAAAATAAGTATTTGAACACCCTGCTATTTTGCAAGTTCTCCCACTTGGAAATCATGGAGGGGTCTGAAATTGTCATCGTAGGTGCATGTCCACTGTGAGAGACATAATCTAAAAACAAAAATCCAGAAATCACAATGTATGATTTTTTAACTATTTATTTGTATGATAAAGCTGCAAATAAGTATTTGAACACCTGTCTATCAGCTAGAATTCTGACCCTCAAAGACCTGTTAGTCTGCCTTTAAAATGTCCACCTCCACTCCATTTATTATCCTAAATTAGATGCACCTGTTTGAGGTCGTTAGCTGCATAAAGACCCCTGTCCACCCCATACAATCAGTAAGAATCCAACTACTAACATGGCCAAGACCAAAGAGCTGTCCAAAGACACTAGAGACAAAATTGTACACCTCCACAAGGCTGGAGAGGGCTACGGGGAAATTGCCAAGCAGCTTGGTGAAAAAAGGTCCACTGTTGGAGCAATCATTAGAAAATGGAAGAAGCTAAACATGACTGTCAATCTCCCTCGGACTGGGGCTCCATGCAAGATCTCACCTCGTGGGGTCTCAATGATCCTAAGAAAGGTGAGAAATCAGCCCAGGACTACACGGGAGGAGCTGGTCAATGACCTGAAAAGAGCTGGGACCACCGTTTCCAAGGTTACTGTTGGTAATACATTAAGACGTCATGGTTTGAAATCATGCATGGCACGGAAGGTTCCCCTGCTTAAACCAGCACATGTCAAGGCCCGTCTTAAGTTTGCCAATGACCATTTGGATGATCCAGAGGAGTCATGGGAGAAAGTCATGTGGTCAGATGAGACCAAAATAGAACTTTTTGGTCATAATTCCACTAACCGTGTTTGGAGGAAGAAGAATGATGAGTACCATCCCAAGAACACCATCCCTACTGTGAAGCATGGGGGTGGTAGCATCATGCTTTGGGGGTGGTTTTCTGCACATGGGACAGGGCGACTGCACTGTATTAAGGAGAGGATGACCGGGGCCATGTATTGCGAGATTTTGGGGAACAACCTCCTTCCCTCAGTTAGAGCATTGAAGATGGGTCGAGGCTGGGTCTTCCAACATGACAATGACCCGAAGCACACAGCCAGGATAACCAAGGAGTGGCTCTGTAAGAAGCATATCAAGGTTCTGGCGTGACCTAGCAAGTCTCCAGACCTAAACCCAATAGAGAATCTTTGGAGGGAGCTCAAACTCCGTGTTTCTCAGCGACAGCCCAGAAACCTGACTGATCTAGAGAAGATCTGTGTGGAGGAGTGGGCCAAACTCCCTCCTGCAGTGTGTGCAAACCTGGTGAAAAACTACAGGAAACGTTTGACCTCTGTAATTGCAAACAAAGGCTACTGTACCAAATATTAACATTGATTTTCTCAGGTGTTCAAATACTTATTTGCAGCTGTATCATACAAATAAAATCATACATTGTGATTTCTGGATTTATTTTTTTAGATTATGTCTCTCACAGTGGACATGCACCTACGATGACAATTTCAGACCCCTCCATGATTTCCAAGTGGGAGAACTTGCAAAATAGCAGGGTGTTCAAATACTTATTTTCCTCACTGTAAATATTTAATAATCCACATTTAGTACACTTATAGGTCTTAAATGATCACATTCCTGTCTGTCCTTCCTTAGGAATGAAAGAGATGACTGCCTCCCTCCATGAGGGGGTCATATCAAGCTTTTTTATTATCCAGTTATAAGTCTTCAACAGAAAAGGTACTAATATACTCCTCAGAGCCTTGTACCACTCACAGGTGAAACCGTCTGAGCCAGGAGAGCTACCTGTCTTAAGTCTTGTAATAGCTAAATTAATCTCTTCTACGGTCAGTTGAGCTCTGAGAATGTTATTCTGAGCATCTGTGACTGTTGGCAAATGTAGTGATTGTAGAAAAGTGTCTACTTTTGTATCGTCTAAATAATCTAGAGAATAGACCTTTTGATAGAAAGACAGGAGGCATCCTTTCATGTTTTCCTGCTGACATTCAATCTTCTTAGTCTCAGGGTTCTTTATTTTATAGATTGTACTGTCTGCCTGTTTTTTCCCAGCTTAGATGCTTTGCCTCCAACTTCCCAATATTTCTGCTTGAGATAGACAAGTTTCTTCTGTATTTCCTGTGTGTATATTCCATCAATTTAATTTTTAACTATATTCATTTCTTGCTCCGTATTTGGGTCCACATTATCTTCATGCTTTCTTTGTAGTGATTTTAATTTTGACTGCAGTGTGTCCAGCCTTCCCTGTCTTGTCCTTTTAAGGTATGCTGAGCGGGCTATAATATTGCCTCTCATAACTGCCTTGAAAGCGTCCCATAGCATAGGTGGGTCCACTGCCCCTGTATCACTCAACTCAAAATACATCTGAATTTCCTCACCTAGCTCTTCCTTAACCACAGGACTATTCAGTATACTAGAATTCAATTTCCAAAATGTACGTCTAAGATTTCTGTACAAATCAACCGTAAGATATAAGGGACTATGATCTGAGCTATCAATATTACCTATTGCACAGTGGGTGATTCTATGACTGTCTGTATTGTACATCAGGAAGTAGTCAATCCTTGTGTACACAGAGTGGGGATGAGAAAAGTGGCTATAGTCTCGAGCTACTGGATGTAAATCCCTCCACACGTCAATGATTCCTATCTCTCGCATCACAGTGTTGATTTTCTTATTCATTTTAGTTAGACTAGTGCCCGTACCTGATCTAATTTATCGTTGAGCCTTACATTTAAGTCTCCACCACATATCAAAACTCCTTTAGCATCTGATGTCATGATGTCAAATATCCACTTATAAAAACTCCAGTCACTGTTCGGGTACACATTCAACAGGGTAACAAGGGAACCGTCCAGCTTCCCCTTGATTAGCACATATCTCCCTTCCTTATCTTTTTTATCCCGTATATGCTCATAGTTAACTGTACTTCGAATTAAAATGCCAGATACGTGTGATGATGAAAAAACATGTTTAAACCCCAATCTACCTAGTTTTGCGTGTTCTGTGGCATTTAAATGGGTTTCCTGCAGGAGAGCTATATGTGTTTTCTACTTTTTTAATTTGGATAGTATCTTGCCCCTTTTGATTGGATTGTGGACACCGTTTACATTAAATGAAGTGATTTTTATCCCTTCCATATTGTAAGTTTACTCCCATTCAAGTTTGCTGTCTTATTTTTAAATATCATAGCATTTATCCATTCCTCCACTTTAACAAGAAAAAAATGATGAACAAGAAAGAAAACAATAAACATAAAGCATCTCAACATCAATTCTCAAGGCTTCCACATGAAAGGTCTGAACTATGACCTTAATAGAGCCAGATAGCTCTGAGGGAAAGCCCTTGTCAAAAACAAGGGGCCCTTGCCCATATTGTTGGCAAAAAAAGTAAAAGAGTCCTTTGCATGGTTCAAAACCCCCTTCACCCCTAGCATTCCTACGTATTTTCTCTAAGTGAAAAACAAGCAAACAAGTCAGCAATTCCCCTATGCTTCTGAGATAAAGCTGGTGGCCTAATATGGTCTGCCCAACCTGGGCAGACCAGTGTAACATAATTGGCATATTTCTCCCCAGATGAAGTCCATAGTTCGTTCCGGATTTTCTTCCCCCCCTTAAATGATCAATATAGCCCTATCGGTCTCACCTTCGTTCCTTTCAGTCTTTCTGAAGGGCCTCCATGTCTCGACTGAGACTGTGAGTCAGCGTCTCTCCCCTGCGTGGGCCCTGTGCTACCTGCCAGCCAGCTCGATTCAGTTCCTTGTGCAGCCTTTCGCCTTCCGAAATGGACATTTGGATTCCCAACGACACCAAATCCTCCGCTGCCTCCCAGGTGGAATTATAAGTTTTGACCCCGTCTTTCAGATGGACCTTTATCTTCGCCGGATATGGGGTCTGGAATTTGATATTCTTTTCCTTCAGTAGTTTTTTTAACTCAGCATACTCACGCCTTCTCTTCTGCAGAGTTGGTGAGTAATCATGATCCATGTAGATCTTTTTCCCATTATACTGCAAATTTTTTGTGTTCCACGCCTTCGTCAGTACCTGCTGCTTGTGATGGTGGTTGGCGAATCTCACTATAAGCGACTGCGGGGGGGCTTCATCCTCAGTAGGTTTCAGTTGGAGAGACCTATGAGCTCTTTCAATCTGGAAGGAAAAATCCGGGGGTAAATCCAGTAGCTCCCTCAAGAAAGACTCAGTCCAGTGAACCATGTCTCCCGTTTCCGAATCTTCTACGACCCCATAGATTTGCAAGTTGTTCCTCCTTGTAAAGTTTTCCAATTCTTCACATCGTTCCTCGAGTTGCCTCTCTCGGCGCAGCAAGTACCCTAGCAGGCATGTAGAGCGTGCAGATCCTTCCCCAACCTGATAAATCCGGTCATCTGTATGGGTTAAACGTTCTCCCATTTTCTCGACTGATTGCTCAAGGGAAATTATTGCTGCAGTCATTGTCATCATGTTGTCATTGCTCTCCCGTCTGAATGATTTTAGCTCGGATAGTATTGTTGCGCTAACATTATCATCCTCACTTTCTGCCTGGCGAGGGCTAGCTGGGTTAGCGTTAGCTTCTTTGGGGAGGAAGAAGTTTGACTTTGCGCTGTTCTTCACTTCAGTAGACCTTGTTTTCTCTCTCGTATTTCTGCCCTGGTGACTCATTTTTACTTCTGATGTATTATCGCGTCACTTTTGAGCAGTTAAGTTGGGGGAGGATATGGAAGAAGGTTTAGGAAGGTCTCAGCTTCGCTAACAAGCAGCCGCCATGTCATTGAAACAGGAAGCCGGCTATGTAATTTCTAATAGGACCGGCACCGTTCTGGGAACAGCAAGGATTGCAGGTGGGTTACGTGTATAGAGCGACAGCTTATACATTGTCCCATACTAGTGTTCTAAAATCTCGTATTTAATCAACTTTTATATTTTTTTTACTTTGAATTGCCCTGTTGCTGAAATTGCCTTGCCTAAACAATGTGCTGCTGTTGGTCCATGGCAATACACCTGCCATGTGCGAGTTGATTGGATGAACGTTTCTTGAATTTGTACTCGATATTCAGAACATAATAATAATAATAATAATATAGCAGCAAATTACTGCAATTTGCTATGTGTTAAGGAAAAACTTAGGAGCAGCACAACTAATTTCACATACGTGAAAAATGTTCAGGAGACTTTGATAACTTACACAGAAGCATTTTATGAATTCTCAATGGAGGAGAATTTAGGATCACACAGTGCCATCCCAAATGATGTTTCTGTCTTCCTGAAGGTGTATTTAAACTCATGCTGGAGGCGTTACTTTTAGCTGAATCTATATATTGCAGGCGCCTAAACACAGGCTAAAGCCTAGTTCAGCCTCTCTCTCTCTCTCTCTCTCTCTCTCTCTCTCTCTCTCTCTCTCTCTCTCTCTCTCTCTCTCTGGGAAGCATGCAAAAGTGCGGCAGGCCCACCGACCTCCAAAAGGAGACAGTCCTGAAAGAAAACATTCCCTTATCATGCAACTGCCTAGATTCCCTGAATCTGTGGAGGCAGAAAGTTGAAGTACTCCTCTGTCTTGAAGGTTATGAGGTTATGTTGGACACTGACCTGAATGAGACCTGGGTACCACTGTCTCAACATACATAGCATGAGTTCCTAAGCTGGAAATTCCACAGCAAAATGTTAAGATATAGTTGACATCCTGAGCAGAGAATGAAGTCACACTCCCTCTGTGTGCGTTGTAATCCAAGTTTCTTTGGTCTGGCTGCACGTGCGTGTGAGTGTCTGTATCTGACGCTGAGGGCCGTTACAAAGCGGTGGAATTTCACGAGTTGGGGAACGGTCTGTGAGAGCCGTGTGGAGACCCAGACCATTTTTATTTTCAGATTTTCCGTGTACAGCGCATTTAAGGGATTAAAAATCAGACTTTCAGTTTCTAACTAAAAGCTCAAAAACCTATTTTAAAGTTGCATTGACAGAGTTTTCTCAGCTTTTATGTTCGGCATGCACAAACCCACAAGCACTGAAGTGGAGAAGAACACAAACGCATTGTATTTTAAGTTGAATGCCTGAGCCAAAGGCCCTATTGAAGTTACAACACACAAACTGTCATAAAACGTGTTTATCTTGTTAGTGACAAACACGAAGGCTTGTCATATACTCTTTTGCTACCATGTTTGCTACTCATGAGACGAGAGCCCTGCTGTATTTGTATGCCACTCCCTGACAGAAAACAGCTGAGTCACTGTGACAGCCAATGAAAGCAAAGCTCAGTTTGCGTCTATGTTTTTTTGTAAAGCTGGCTGAGATACTTCACAATGCAAAATACCCATGAATTTAAAAGAAAATTAAAAAAAACACTTTAATATTTGGTTTCAAGGCCTGATTCAGGTTAATAATTAATGTGGCTGAGAGACAGCAGGTACAACTCAACAGTGTTGATTCTCAAGTCTCAAGTCCCAGTGCAATGATTTTTTAACACACAACTTATGGACTCACCATTGATGATCAATCACACCATTGCTCTGAGGGTTGTAGATTTGTGGCACAGAATAAAAGTGGAGCCTCAGTGGTGTATCAGGAGCAAATCTGTTTTTGTCTGTCTGTGTTAGCACTCAGCTGTCATCTGCAACTGGATCTCTTCCTCAATAACAAGTTGAGCCCTCCTCCAGCAACCCTGTCCCACCCCTTCTGCTCTGAGCGGAGGCACAGAAGGAATTTACCAAGAGCTGTCTTCCTTGTTCTTATCAGTAGAAAGAAATAAAAGATGTGAAATGTGTTAACTGGATTTTTGGTGGTTATTCCTGTGGGCAGTGGTAGCTCAGTCAATCTTTGTGGATAGAAGCAATTGTAAAGGTTGGGAAAGTTTTATTTTACTTACGCCATATCTGTATTTTATTTCAGCCTTCCCTTGTGAGATGGAGACTTCAAGGACTCAATTTCAATTCAATTTATTTATAGTCAAATCATAACAGAAGTTATCTCAGGACACATTACAGATAGAGTAGGTCTAGATCACACTCTATACTTTAAAAAGACCCAACAATTCCCCCGCAAGAGCAACTGTTGGTGTGAAAAACTTTCCTTTTAACAGACAGAAACCTCACACAGAACCAGGCGAGAGAGAGAGAGAGAGAGAGAGAGAGAGAGAGAGAGAGAGAGAGAGAGAGAGAGAGAGAGAGAGAGAGAGAGAGAGAGAAATATGACATATGACAATGAACTTGTTGATTTTAAAATCCTGATGTTTTCAAGATGTGACTCGGTTTCTCCCCATCTAAGATCCCCATATACTGTCAGAGATCTGAGGTCATCTGACCAAAACCTTCTGTCTGTCCCGATATCCAGGACTAACTGTTATGGGGACAGGGCTTGTATCGCTGCCCCAAAAATGTGGAATTCTCTTCCTCCCACCATCAGATTCTCTCCCAATATCGAGATTTTCAAGAGTCATCTTAAAACACACTACTCATTGGCTTTTAACTGTGGCTGACTTAGCCATTGTTATATGGCTTCTGTGTGACCTGTGCCTTTTCTATCACCACTCGGTTTTTCTTCTCTTCTATTGTGTTGTGTGTTTCACTCAAAACAAGTGACCAAATTAAAGACCGTGAGTCATTAAGAATAAAGTAGCATTGATGATATCAAAATCAGACAAAGTCATTTGCACTGATATAATTACAGCTTTGCCCAAACAGTGACCATTACTGACAAAACCATTGTTCAAAATGAAATATGATTGCCCTTTTCCATCCAAGAAATATTCATAAAAAATCTGAACAATTAATTACATCCATTCCACAATTCCATTCTCATGGTCCTTTTGCTAAAACCGCTCATTGGGTGCAATTAATCCTGCCCATTTTTTAATCCAGTCCAGTCTTCAAAAGCTCTACAGGCTACCTTTACCTTTTAGAATTCAGTGTAAGGTCTGTCTATTCACCTCTCAGTGAAATGGCTCTATAATGGAAATCAGACATGCTCTCAGTTTTCAAACCCAGCAGCCCTCTTAGGTAGGGATGGCTATTGAGAACCGGCACTAAACTGGTACCGATACTAAACTGGTATGGCGTAGGGTCTGGCGTAGGGTCTGGCGTGGGGTCTGGCGTGGGGTCCGTATATCCTTGTATCCAAACGACAATTTAGGCTTCTGCGTTAAATCGACACCTTGGGTAAGTATGTAGATACGTGGAGATACGGACCCTACGCCGTAGCGTGACGTGCACCTCTCAAAAAGAATTACACAGATTGCAACAACTGTGATTGGTCTGATTGGCTGTGGCTAGTAACATTGCATTTCCCCCGTCTCATTTCCTTGTTCTCCTTCTCCTTCACTAACGTGAAGTCAAGGAGAGGGTTAACTTGTCCTGCTCCAGATTTCCCACCATAGTCAGAAAGAACAGGGGAGACACTTTGTTTCTCTCACTATGACTCTAGAGTGTCGCTACTCGCTCCGAAGCTAATCGCCATCACTCTCTCACTCACTCTACACACACTCCCCACGCACACACACATGCCGGCCCTGCTATTCTCTTCAAGAGATCGACGCAGACACCAACGCACAAGTATAAACTTCAGGCCACTTACATAGGCTACAGCGAACGCACTGCAGAAGCATAAATCCAGCTTTAGGCTACCGTACGTACCTACAACGTGGATTTAGCACAGAAGCATAAATCCAGCGTTATTATTACACTCAGCTGAATTTAGTATGTGCTGTTCTGACAACCAGATACAACTAATTTTGTAATTATTATGGTTGTTAGACCAGAGATTTGTAGCAATTACTCCTCCCTCATTATATATACAGGAAACGCAGGAAAAAATTTCCATTATTTCCGCAAAAAAGTAAAATTACAAAAACTGTTGAATCTTTTCACTTCTTGTCATGTCTTTTTTTTTTACACCAAATTATGGAAGGTTGTATCGATAAGGGTATAAGTATTGGTATCAGTAAGCAGGTTCGGTATCGATAAAATTCTAACAATACCCATCCCTTCTATCAGGTCACAAGTCACCTCTTCTTTTCCACACAGCTTTCATCAAATCTAAATTAGTTGAGTATTTTTTTTCTTGATAATTGTATCTTAATCATTGATATGTCTATGTATTTATTTCTTGTTCTCTGCATCTCTTCTTTCCTGTAGCTGTATGTTTTGCTATGTTAAGTCTGATTTGTCATTACTTTGCTACTCATTTTAAAGTGCGGTTGTATTAAACAGTGCTATACAAATCAACCTTCCTCAAAAATAAAACTGTTATACTAACTTAAAATCATATCTGTTTATTATATAAATGTCACACACTGCATTGTTACAAACAACTTCAGCAGATCATCACATTTCAATGTTTCCATTGCTGTTACTTGCTTTTACTGCACTGGATGTTTTACCCATCTATACATACTATGTGCCATATTATCATATTTTTTTATTCACTTTGATTCTCAGTTACAATGGGCTCATCAAGTGGAGTATGTTTGTCCATGAATCAGTCAGCGTCTGCATTTTCTGTGAAGGCTTAGGGTCCATGGAGTGGATAAAAGCATTACCTTATTATTCTACAGGGCAGCCATTAAATATTATATTGGTTATGGTAACCTGTCCGTTAAACTCAAATCACAAATTCAAAACCTGACCAGAAGGGCTGGAAAAATAATTGGCATGCTGCCCCTATCTTCTCTCCAGGATATATTTTTATGGTTGTGGCTTTTACGTGGAGGAATGTGTAATATCTTTGTGTATGTTCTGTATATGGATCTGAGTGTTACTGAATGATAACTTGATATATGTGTGTAAATGGAGAGGCTGTGTGCTGCTATGTTACCTGTTGCTCTTATCTTATCTCATGTATATCACAAATGTAATATACAATGTAATAAACTGGCAATAATCTGAGCTTCAAAGTTCATTCTTGATCTTGAAGTAAATTAAGATTTGACTGAAAAGGTTTATTTATTGTATTTTCTGGTAATGTAATTGTAATATCTGGTTATTAACCCATAAGGGCCCACGGTGACACACGTGTCACACACTCTTTAAATGTTCTGGAAAGTTCCTCATTCAGCTTTCTCCTTGGTTTTAACTCAAGAAGCCCCTAAGTGACACTGATGGAACATCCTGGTGGCGGTCATATGACAGTTTGTCAATTTTTGTTTCCATGACAACATTTCCAAGAAGGCCGTGGTCAACAGATATGACAGAACTAGCTTATTTTTAAAAGCATTTTTTTCTGTTTCTAAAGTAAGTTTCAAGTCATTTAAAGATTGTAATGCTTACGTAACAAGTCATATATTACAATGAACCTGTTATGTCCACATTTGTTGAACAAATAGATATAAAACCCATTAGGGAAATATCGCTCAGTGGTGTATTAAGCCCCCAACATCAACTTCAAGGCAGCGCTGCGACCGTTGACTTCAAGGCACCCAACCCTAACCTTAACCCTAACCATAATCATTGCCTGGTTGAAATCAAACTTGATGGTTATGTTTTGTATAGAGCTGATAAGGGTGCTCGTGGAGGAGGGGTAGCCACTTATGTCTCCTCAAATTTATTATCCGAGCTTGTAACCCCAAAGGAAAACCCTGTACACTTTGAATGTCTTTGTTAAAATTTGTCTTCACGTAAATAAACAGTTGATCATAGGGAACATCTACAGACCTCCAAGCTCCCCTACAGAGTCAATACACTGCATAGGTACTACTATTAAATCTACTGGTAGCTCAAACAAAATGATTATCCTTGGTGACTTTAACATTAACTGGTTAGATTGTTCATCTCTAAAGGACAGAAATGTCTTTGAAAGCTTAAACCTGACTCAACTAATCAGAAAACCCACTCGGGTTGACCACAGATCCAAATCTCTATTAGACTGGATTCTGGTCAATCACTGAATCTGATGTTCTACCCGATTGCTTTAGTGATCATTCCATGGTTTTCTGTGTATGGAAAATTAGATTACCTCGCCTACCACCCAAGGTAATCAGGGTAAGGCAGAGCAAACATCTCAACACTGAGTTTTTCATCCAAGATATATTAGATATAAATTGGAATAGGCTTCACCTCACCTCCTCTGTTGAAGATGCTTGGAACAAACATCCCACTTGGATATCAGTAAGGGTCAAAGGCCGACATTTACCTTAGATTGATGCTGATTTAATACATCTTTTTAAACAAAGAGATAAGGCATGGAAAAAGTACCGCCAAAACAAGAATTGCTAAATCGAATTATTATTATAAAAACTCCCTGTCTAATAACTTTAATAATCCTAAGAAGATTTGGAAAAGTCTTAATTCTTTACTCAATAATTCTACTAAAAGCATTGCTACCTAAGTCAAAGTTAACAATGATATTATCAGTGATCCTTCCGTGGTTGCCAATGCTTTTAATCAATACTTTTTCTCTATTTGTAGCTCCCAATTTTCTAACTTATCCTACTCTAGTCTGGCAGATGAGCTTAGCAGCTCCTTCTCATTTGCTATAATAAATCCTACTGACGTTCAGCAGGCAATTTCTGAATTAAAGTCAAGCAATAGTACTGATCCTGACGGCTTTGAGATCCAGTTCATTAAGCTTGCGTCTCATGTACTGGCCTTTATTGGATTTATTTAATTTATAATGATAAATGTGGAAGTCTGCCAGAGTTACACCAATACACAAGGGTGGCGATGCACTTGATCTTAACAACTACAGACCTATTTCCATCATCAGTAGTATAGTAAAAGCGTTATTCAAATATATTAATGATTTCTCCATTCTGTCACCAAATCAATCGGGTTTCAGACCAAATTTTTCTACAACTACTGCTCTTCTAAAATTTACCAATGATGTTTCATCCTCCTTAGTCAATAATATGTCGAATGGTGCAATATTCATAGATCTCACTAAAGCCTTCGATATGGTCCATCATTATATGCTTCTTGACAAATTACATGCAATAGGCCTTTCTAAACATTCTCTTCTCTGGTTTAATTCTTATTTTCACTGTAGACATCAGCATGTCTCTTTTCATGGTTGTGTATCACAGTCCTTAATAATGGAGAAAGGTGTATCTCAAGGCTCTTCCTTAGGGCCTCTCCTATTTTCTTTATTTATCAATGATCTTCCTCAAATATGCTCAGACTGTTATATTCATCTATATGCAGATGACACAGTGATCTACACATCTAATGTGTCTGTCTCTAAGATTCAATCCTCACTGCAATCTAACTTTAATGCTATTCAACTTTGGTTCCAATCCAACCACCTTCTACTGAATAAGAAAAAGTCATATAGCAAACTGTTTCCTACCAGATCAGCTACATTGAATCAAGATAACAATCTTTCACTCAAATTTTTAGACGATACTCCACTTGTACAAGTTGATGAACTTAAATATCTGGGCCTTTGGCTTGATTCACAACTCCCCTTAGGTATCATATTAATTCTGTTGTAAAAAAGATCAACTGTAATTTACGAATATTGTATCGCTCTGTTAACTGTTTCACTCAAGTGATTAGGTTAAGAATTGTGTCACAGTTAATATTTCCTATATTAGACTATGCAGATGTTGTTTATCAAAACACATCAGAATCAAATCTTAAACCATTAAATGTTGCTTTCAATAATATATGCAGATTTGTGCTGCAGATCACCACTGTGTAATGCAAATGGATGAAGAGGATAATAGTTCGCAGGATATCACATATATTGGAACAGAGATTACTGATTGATATACAAAGTGGCTTTCAAAAAGGATGCTCCACAACAGATGCTATAGTTAGAGTAAGTAATGAGGTGGAAAAGGCATTGAAAATGAAAGAGCTGATGAGAATAGTGTATTTTGACATTGAAAAGGCATATGATACTATGTGGAGGGAAGGGCTGCTTATTAAACTAAGTAGTATGGGTATTGGAGCGGTCCACCAAGATCTCGTCTGAAGTGAACTCTGATCTGAGTTTTCCCTGTGAGTGCCAGCTCATGAGGGGGTGAAAGGGGTGAAAAGGAACTATTGATTTGTGTTCACAGGGACGTTTTTCTCGTTTTTTCGTGGTGGCCAGCACGAAAATGTAAACTAATGTATTTCAATGGGAAGCATATTTAGTGATCGCAGCACGACTACGGTAGGGAGTAGTATGAAAAGCCGAAAATCCGTGTAGGGAGGTTGGTCGGGGTGGTGGATGGGTCAAACAACACAACACAGGACTTTCACCCGGGAAACCGATGATTGCGTCCTGCGTGTGGCGTTTTGTTTCCCCGTTGTCTTCCTAATCCCAACCGTCCCGTTATTGTCGCGCGTCCCCAGCGTCCGTCTCCTGGCGTGTGAGGCGTCCTTTCCCCGTTGTTTTTTTCCTAAACCCAACCTCTGAATAGATGGATCCCATTTCGTACTCGCCACCACGGAAAAAAACGAGATAAACATGTTGTCGTACATGAATCAATAGATTAAAAATAACGTGACAATTACACAAACTGCCGTGAGACCGTGTTGCATATTGTACTGCACATTGAATGAGGTGGAAAGACGGGTGTTTAAAGATAGGGTTCAGGAGGCAGGGCGGGAGTGGAATCTGATGGGCATACTGGGATCAGAAGGAGACAGAGAGGGGATAATACTCACCAGGAAGGCACTAATTCAATTTGTAAAAGACACAGGGTTGATGAGTAGAATTTAAGATAGCCTATGTGTAAAACGACACGATGTAACACACTCCTGTACAGTAGGAGGCGGTATGTACCTACAAGTTTTTTGCAATCCGCCTTTAAATAAGAGAAGAAGAAGTCGGTGACGACGAAGAAGAAGAAAAGAAAAGAAGCACCCATTGTTGTTTTTTGAATGGTAACTGAAAGCAATCTCGGGGCTCTTGACAAGGTGGGCAATTACACGTAACCCTACATACAAAGCATGTCATTATGGGTTATTACTAAGTTGCCATGGTTATTAAGTTTAAACTCAGTACGTTCATGGTTGACGTTTTGCTAACCGGTAGCTAGCTTCCTGCGTTATCGTTGTAAACAAGAAAGCTGCATCCTCAGCTGGACGAGTAACGCGATGTTAGCTTCCGTAGTTAGCTAGCTAGCTCCCTAACATCAATAAAGCCTTGACGCAACCATAGACTGTTAATATTAATTTTAAAAAAAACTAATAACATACAGTCTATGGACACAACCCAGGGACGGTGTGTGTGTTGCTAATGCTATCAAGCCAATAATGGATAATAGATTTATTTTTTTACCAAACAGTGGACGAAGAAATAGTATTGCGGTGCTAACGTTAGAGCTAGCTTCATTTATCAGCCGGTTCTGGTGTGTTTGTCAAGCTTGGCAGTAATTCATATATATATATATATATATATATATATATATATATATATATATATATATATATATATATATATATAAAACGTGTAGTTGTGCCGCTCATAATTATTTGATTTAGTGTAAGACATTTGTGAAAACCAACCAATAATTGAGTATGTCAATTTATTTTAATAACAGCAGTTTATTAGATTGACTTCATGCTGAAATGAAAATGAAGAACTGGTAAAAGGACAAGCTGTCCGAACCAAATATAAGTGGTGATGAGCAAGCCAACAACAAAATGACCAAAGGATTCAGTGCCAGCTGTCCTTTATAGTAAGGGCACATTTGTGCTTGAGTAAGTAACCCCTCTGAAACATAGCACACTTAACCTAGGTCTGTTTCCATGTCTGAGAAACCTAACAGTTACACATCAGACCAATGGTTGTGTATAGAAGATGTTAATAATACAGTGGGGCAAAAAAGTATTTAGTCAGCCACCAATTGTGCAAGTTCTCCCACTTAAAAAGGTGAGAGGCCTGTATTTTCATCATAAGTACACTTCAACTATGAGAGACAAAATGAGAAAAAGAATCCAGAAAATCACAATGTAGGATTTTTAATGAATTTATTTGTAAATTCCTCGGTAAAATAAGTATTTGGTCACCTACAAACAAGCAAGATTTCTGGCTCTCACAGACCTGTAACTTCTTCTTTAAGAGGCTTCTCTGTCCTCCACTTGTTACCTGTATTAATGGCACCTGTTTGAACTTGTTATCAGTATAAAAGACACCTGTCCACAACCTCAAACAGTCACACTCCAAACTCCACTATGGCCAAGACCAAAGAGCTGTCAAAGGACACCAGAAACTAAATTGTAGACCTGCACCAGGCTGGGAAGACTGAATCTGCAATAGGTAAGCAGCTTGGTATGAAGAAATCAACTGTGGGAGCAATTATAAGAAAATGGAAGACATACAAGACCACTGATAATCTCCCTCGATCCGGGGCTCCACGCAAGATCTCACCCCGTGGGGTCAAAATGATCACAAGAACGGTGAGCAAAAATCCCAGAACCACACGGGGGGACCTAGTGAATGACCTGCAGAGAGCTGGGACCAAAGTAACAAAGGCTACCATCAGTAACACACTACGCCGCCAGGGACTCAAATTCTGCAATGCCAGACGTGTCCCCCTGCTTAAGCCAGTACATGTCCAAGCCCGTCTGAGGTTTGCTAGAGAGCATTTGGATGATCCAGAAGAGGATTGGGAGAATGTCATATGGTCAGACGAAACCAAAATAGAACTTTTTGGTAAAAACTCAACTCGTCGTGTTTGGAGGAGAAAGAATGCTGAGTTGCATCCAAAGAACACCATACCTACTGTGAAGCATGGGGGTGGAAACATCATGCTTTGGGGCTGTTTTTCTGCAAAGGGACCAGGACGACTGATCCGTGTAAAGGAAAGAATGAAGGGGCCATGTATCGTGAGATTTTGAGTGAAAACCTCCTTCCATCAGCAAGGGCATTGAAGATGAAACGTGGCTGGGTCTTTCAGCATGACAATGATCCCAAACCCACCACTCGGGCAACGAAGAAGTGGCTTCATAAGAAGCATTTCAAGGTCCTGGAGTGGCCAAGCCAGTCTCCAGATCTCAACCCCATAGAAAATCTTTGGAGGGAGTTGAAAGTCCGTGTTGCCCAGCAACAGCCCCAAAACATCACTGCTCTAGAGGAGATCTGCATGGAGAAATGGGCCAAAATACCAGCAACAGTGTGTGAAAACCTTACAGAAAACGTTTGACCTCTGTCATTGCCAACAAAGGGTATATAACAAAGTATTGCGATGAACTTTCTTATTGACCAAATACTTATTTTCCACTATAATTTACCAATAAATTCATTAAAAATCCTACAATGTGATTTTCTGGATTTTTTATTTCTCATTTTGTCTCTCATAGTTGAAGTGTACCTATGAGGAACATTACAGGCCTCTCTCATCTTTTTAAGTGGGAGAACTTGCACAATTGGTGGCTGACTAAATACTTTTTTGCCCCACTGTACATGTATGTATGCATCATCTACAGGCAACTCTGACGAGTCTCTGATTTGAGCCAGAAGCAGAGCTGTGAGGAACAGCAGGCGTTGACCCATACAGAGGCAGGACGAGGACTGGTTCACCTGTGTGGAGAAGGATCAGAGAAAAAGAAGAAGGACAGGGAGAGGGCTGCAGATGGCAGGCTTTCTGGATAGCGTCCGCTGGCCAGAGTGTGAATGCATCGACTGGGGGGAGAGGAGGAACGCAGTGGCTTCTGTTGTCTCTGGAGTTCTGGTCAGTAGCTGAATGACTGACAGAGACAGAAAACATAGTTTTACAGCAGAAATATTGGAGTGTGACCGTCTTTGTGTGAGTGTATGCAGAGAGCAGCGTTGTTAAAATCATAGGTTGTTGCTTTTCCTGACTGCTATTTCCGAAATGTTGTGTCTTTAAAGGTGCAATATTGTAAAAGTGAGATTTCCGTGTCTTTTTGGTTATAAAGCAAGTGGAGGTGCTGTATAAATACTGAACTACTAAAGAATTGAAATGCTTAATTAACAAATGTATTCAGAAAATGTGCCTTTAAACGAGCCGTCAGTACTTCCTTAAGGTTGTGATGTCACAACTATACTATACAGGTAGGACGTGGCATTAAGCTAGGTTTACGGTAGCTGTGGGGTGTTCCAGGAACGAGGTGCGCGCGCCATAAAATGACATCACCGCGGCTGTCGTTTCCAGCGTAAAGGTTCCGCAAGCTGTCGCGGCGCGTGGTCGTACACCTCTGAATTTTGGTAACTACGCGCGCTGTGCTTTCAGTTCAACACGGTTGGCTGGGAAGGCTGGTGGAGCAGGTTCGCCTCTACAAACATCTGTGTGATTCTTCATGTACAGACCACAGGGAGTCAGACAGCCTTACATCATGGTCAGAGAGAAGAAGAAGAAACATTTTGCTGGAGAGTGTGGAAAAACATGAGAGATTGTTTTGTCAAAGCTAAAAAAATGGCTTCATGGGAAGAGTGTTCCTAACAGTGTTACAGTCAGACAGTCATTTTGATTTGGAGATAAACGACAGTCCCGTTTAATACTTGGAGTAGATAAATGTAATGTAACGTCGGTGTTTATCATGGATGTGTTTACTACTGTTGCCAGGCAGCCTGATTTCCTTTACTTCAGCTCTCTTCTTCTCTACTACGTCTTGCTTATTCACAGATTATTTTGTTTGTACGTCTCCTGGTGTTTCAGAGTAACCTGGATGCCAGCCAAACTTAACCCCGCCCACAACATTCGAGGTCGGGAAGTTTGGTCTGGACTTGATCCGTTGTGGAGCAATTATGCTCGAACAAGAGCTGTTCGGACCAATGAAATTGTGAGGGCGGGCTTCATACGATGATAGACAGATACAGTAGCATCTCTCTCACATATACATACACACCCACACACACACAGCTGATGGTGTCGCTGGGACTCAGCTGTTCAAGTCACAGAGGCTGGTTTTAGAACGTAAGAGACTTCACCTGTTTCAACAGCCAATAGAGAAGTCAGCTGGTAAAGTCAGCTAAAAACTAGAGAAGTGAAATTATCAATAATCCATTTTATTTCTACGTTACAAACAGCTTTACGAAATGGCAGAGTTTTACACAACCTGAGAGCGAGCTGGAGAGTGACTGAAGAGAGGGAGTGCCCCGTGGCGTTAGAACATAGCCGTGACATAGCCGAGCATAAACGTCTCCGTGCATGCTCTTATTGACGCCATCTACAAAGCCCGCGCACGGTGTCGAGCGCGAATATATCTGACCCTTTACAGTGTCGTTACAGTCATTCCCGGCTGCAATTACGGTGCAGAGAGCGCAGATGCGGAAGTCCAAGAAATGCTGACCAATGAGAGCAGACTGCGCTTTTTCAAGGGGATCTTAAAGAGACAGACGCTAAAAAGGAGCGTTTCAGACAGAGGGTGAATACAGGTTTATTGAGAAAAATAATGTTTTTTTTCAACATTAAAGCATGTACACTGGGTTCTAGTACAAACCCAAAATAACAAGTGTGAACTTGAAAATGAGAATGATGTGTGACCTCTAATATTGTCTCAGTTTCTTCCCCCACGTCTCACACCCGTGTGATCATGAGGAGCTTTTAGGACTTTGCCATTTGTAACCCCTCTTGTCTTTCTGTATTCCCTCTGTCTTTGACACCTGCTTTTTCCAACATTACAATGTAAGGAGAGTCATGTAATGGATACTGCGTCTCAAGCATTCAGATACCTCAAATGTTAACCCTGTATTCTCTTTTCCCAGTTCTTCACAGGCTGGTGGATCATGATTGACGCAGCAGTGATGTATCCATCTCAGGAGCAGATGAACCATGCATTCCACACATGTGGCGTCTTCTCCACCATAGCATTCTTCATGTAAGTGCTGGACATTATAGGTTGAAAATCTGTCTATTTTGGATATTCTTGGGTAATGTTCTGTATACCACTTATGTTAAATCAGCTAAATTTGTTTATTTTTTTAATTTATTTTTTTATAGAAATTTAAATTGCAAACCCAACATTTGTCAGAAAAATTGCAATAAGATATTGTCTTCAAAGCGTTCAGCCCTTATAATAATGGTGTGTTTAACATGCACGTTTGCAGAGTTAAGAAGAAAATTTGTATGTTTATGGGGGAAAATATTGTATGTTATAAAAACAAAACAAACATATTATAGCATTTCCTGCCATAAGCCAAAATGCCTATAGTGAAAAAGGTCTATTTCTCAGTGTAGTGAGGTACCAAGGCTACTAATAAACTGTAAGTGTATCCACATATCGAAATAGAATACAAATCAAACCGGTCTACGTATTTAATTGGTTGCTTCAAGCATATTGTACTGGATCAAACCTGTGGTGAAAAGTACATCATCAAACAGAAGGCTCTGGAAAGTGAAAATAACAAAGGCTGTTGCACTTTGTTACGCCCAGTTATCTGGCTTATCAAGCCTTGTACACACACGCCCTCTCATGTCCCATGTCCGTATTTCCCTTGTTGTGAGATCTAGGGATGCACCGATCCGACTTTTTCAGTCCGAATCCCGATGCCTGGGCTTTGTGTATCTGTCGATACCCGATACCGATCCGATACCGTTGTTGAATTAATAATACACTGTATACCTTTCACCTTATACCTTCCTTCCACCATGTGGAAGAGACTAAAGGCACCAGACTTTCCTAGCTAAACATTACTTCCCTAACTAAGACAACAACAAAAAGACTAACAAAACTGGATCGGCCCATGGATCTATTATCCGATCTTAATACCGGATCGGTGCACCCCTGGTGAGATCTGTAAAGTGAGATCTGGGCACTGTCGCGATGGAGGGAAGATTACTATAGTTCACAAACTACACATACTACCCACATTGTATGACACAAAGCTGGTTGAAAATCCCTTTAGGCAACACTGAGAATATCTCTTAACATCACATAAAAGCATCTTTTTTTCCAATATTAGAAAGTACTCAGGTCGACTGACTCTGTAGTGTAGAACAGTGAATATTTAGGACCTATTCCTATTTTGTTTAACTGCCTTGTTTGTCGGTGTCTTTATTTTAGGATAAATGCAGTTTCTAATGGCCAGGTGAGGGGAGACACATATGGAGAGGGCTGCCTTGGCAGGACAGGTGTGTTTCTCTATATGTGTGTGTGTTTATTCATCTATTTATGTATTCCAGTAAATGTGCTGCAGCTGACTGCTTTTTTAGCACAATGAACGTGAAGCTACAGTGTGTAGTTTCTGCCACCCCCATGAGAAATTCTAAGTAATGACAACAACACTGTTGGGGTGTCCACATGATACAAGCCTTCCGTGACCGTGCACTGCACAATGCGATAAATAATCATCAGTACTGTGGAAATAATGACTAAGTGGGTGAAGGCAAAGTATTTTACACAAGAAGAGCAAACTATAATAAAGAAATATGAAGAACATAGACACGTAATACAGGCAAAAGGAATACAGTCGCTGCTGCTAAATCCAGGAAGGAAAGCTGGCAAAAAATGGCAGACGCTGTAAATGTGTAAGTTACAAGGCTTATCAATATCACTGCCCCATCAGTCAGGCACAACAAGATGTGAACACAATAACACTTACGCATTCCGCAACCCTGGCAGTGGTAAGCGATTGTGGGAGCAAATAAAAAAGAAATATAAAAACATAATTCAAACCAATGTGTCGCATTGGCAACATACGGCTCAAGAAGATACGTACTTCTCTCCGCTGAAAATCTGTATCTTTCATAAAGATACCCATCAGGGAATGTCAACGGGTTTTGTTGGTCTCTAAATGTTCTAGCTTTTCTGAGCGCACCTCTCTCTCTCCGCGCACCGAGCTCCACCGGATCTTCGAAGAACGGTGATGCCATTATCAATCAAGTATTGATTGGTCAGTAGGCGGTGCTTTCATACCGGTTGATCTCTAATCTCCAACATAACCTGCTCCCGAGTAGGGTTGGGTCGTTTTTATTTTAACAATTCTGATTCCAATTCCGATTCTTCCTTTCGATTCCGGTTCTTATCCATTCTCGATTCCGATTCATTGAGAGGTGGAGTTGAAACGGGTCACATGCTTATTTCACAGAGGAAAAGTATATTTTTATTCAATGGTGACTTACAGTTTTTTTTCCCAACGTAAAATAAAGCCACACTAGAGCGCCACCTGGAAGTACGGTGGCCGCTATGGAAACCAAAACTTGCGCATGGAAAATCTGGATGATCCGATTTGAAACCAAATTTTCCCATTGATTCCAATGAAAATGATTCCATTAGAATCGTAAATTTTGAAACGGTTCCAAGTTGGAACCGGTTCTAGATGCCCAATCCTACTCCCTAGCAGGTTAGGTGTTCAGCATAAGTTACCATGGCGATGTAACCCGGTAACAAGTGACCGGCCGACCTGAAGCTACCTCGGTAACCCCAAATCTGGCTTGGTAGTACAGGCCTCTGGTGTGGACACTAACTGGTGAGCTAATGAAAGTGATTAGCGCGGCTATGCTTGCAGGAGCTCGTCTCTGGCTGTTTATCGGCTTCATGATGATGTTTGGCTCGCTCATCGCCTCCATCTGGATCCTGTTTGGTGGCTACGTGATGCCAAGTGAGTGTCCCTCCACAACACATTTTCACATTTTCTCCAACTATTCCTTCTTCACAACTTCTTCTGTCCCTGCTTATCTTTTTGTACTTCCATTGATACTTGTGTACCGGCCAAATTTTTTACCTTGCGAAGTAACTTCAGTTTTCTGGATGATTCCATCAATATCAGACATTTAATGATTATACTCTATATATAAATACTGAACTTTTTGTCACATGAATGAATATCTATATTAGTTTCTTTTAGAATTTGTAAGTAATGACTAAATGCATTTATAGAGCGCTTATGTCAGTATGTAAATCTAAAAATTGCTTTGCATAAAAAATAAGATGATACATATTAAAAACACAATACACAATTAAAAAATACAAAGTAATACATAAAAATATAAAGTGCAGACGGGTCAATCAAAAGCCTGTGTAAGAGGTAAAGAGGTCTTACAAAAGACTAGCTAGCCAATTTAGCACCCAGACAGCCAAGCAGGTAGTAAGTCAAACAGTCAGGGACCTACTGTGACAGTGAGCCAGTTAGACAGTGATGTGAAATCACAAAGAAACAAGTTGATGGATTATTCAGTACATGTACTTTATTATAAAATAATACAACCTAAGCAATGTAAACAGAATCTTGTTTGGATCTACGTATCTCTTACTCTTGTAGCGGCGGGGTGCCTTGTGCGGCTCCAGCCCCGAATCTTTTAGGGTTTTAAAATACCTTCAACTTTACGTAATTTCCCCTCAGTCTCTCTGACTGGACCGGCAAATCAGTGGAGCAAAAGTTTATCCTTAAAAGATTAAGGATTTGGGCAAGGCAGCGGCGCAGTTGGGATGAGTGAGATTAAGGCCCCGATCTTGCACCCGGCGCAGCACAAAGCCCGGTGCAACACAGATGTCTTCTTACTTAATAGTTTTATTTCTTAAGGTGCATAACAGTGACCAACGTTTCGCTGCAGGGTTACATCTTCATCAGAGTCCTTGGAGAGAATGGGCAATGAAGCCCTTAATAACAATCATCAACAGGTGTGATTGTGCGTGAGAGGGGCGTTAGCTGCCTGCAGATACACACATCTCAACCAAGGTGCTACACTCATTAATCAGTCATTAAAGGGCAAATGCCTACAAACAGGTCAAAAGTGATTAAAAACAATGTTGATAAGTAACTAACATAAAATGTTCACAATACTATGGGAATACAAGTATATTCATCTTAAATACTATACTTTATCATACTTTGACATTAGAGAAAGCAATTTAAATTAAATTCTTCATTTAAACCTAGAGGTTGTAAAGTGCCAAGTGTATGTCATTTTTTGTTACTTTACACTGTTTTGTCCTGCCTTGGTTGCACCGGATTGTTGTAGTCTGCAGAAGTGCAGAGAACTCTCTTTTTTACCTGACGCAAGTGTCTTTGCTAGTTTAAGACCAACCCAGTTGTCAATTTCCAGTCCAGCGCCCATGTCGTTTATGGTGAAGGGGATGTGACGATGTGGGGGTATGGTGAAGGGGATGTGATGATGTGGGGGTATGGTGAAGAAGATGTGATGATGTGGGGGTATGGTGAAGGGTATGTGATTATGTGGGGGTACGGTGAAGGGTATGTGATGATGTGGGGGTGTGGTGAAGGGGATGTGATGATGTGGGGGTATGGTGAAGGGGATGTGATGATGTGGGGGTATGGTGAAGGGTATGTGATGATGTGGGGGTATGGTGAAGGGGATGTGATGATGTGGGGGTATGGTGAAGGGGATGTGATGGGGGGGGGGGGGGGTATGGTGAAGGGTATGTGATGATGTGGGGGCCAAAGGGAACTTTATCAGGATGCATAGTATCCTGGATCCATGAAATAACTGGCCTTTCAAAATAAAAATCGGCCTGCCTCTATGGGAACTTAACATAGGGGTGGACTTACTTATGCACTAGGGGTGGTACGGTTCACAAAATCCGGTTCGGTTCGTATCACGGTTTTAGGGTCACGGTTTTCGGTTCTGTACAGTTCTTGTTATTTTTTCTTTTAATCTTTAACACTCCAGAAATATACTTCAGCATATGATATATAGCTAAAATTAGCATATTGAATGCATGTTGCACAATACATGCACACAGTGGCAGTTCTATCTATTGTTTTATTTCCGCTGTCATCATAGGTAACAAGAAATCCAAAATGCGTTCGTCCAATCAGCTGCCATGTGTTGCGTTCGTCACGCTCATATCCCTCGTCATTTCCAGTAAGTGTTTTAACATAGGTGTATAAAGTGGGCACTACAGAAGTAAGTGGTTAGTGCACATTAACAGTGTACTGATGGACCGTGCGACACACACACGCTCTGAACAGAGACAAGCGAACTGAGCGGTTCAGATGTTTTTTCATGAACCGTACCACCCCTATTATGCCCCCTGTGTTTTAAGGAAGAAGATTTATTTATTTACGATACATTATTTATTCACAAAGAAAATTGGTGTCCTTAAAGGTTGGATTTTTCCTCATTGTTTTAATTAAGGCATTAAGATCAATTTCCAAAAGATGATTTTTTTTTTTATTCCTCTTTTTAGTCAACTTTAGCATGGGTTCATAAACATATGAGTGCCGCTGTAGCAAGGGGCCTTACTAAGGATGTCTATAAACAGAAAAAACTGCTCTTTCAGTAGACTACTGTATACTTGTTTTTATCAGAATCAGAAACGGATTTATTGGAATCAGAATGAGAAATTATTCAAAACATGTATTCAATAAAATGGTTAGAAAAGATTAAAATGATTTAATGGAAAAGCTAGACTAAACAGCCACTGCAAAAAGCTAAAATATAAGTTATCAAAAACAGACTGTCACACAATGCCAATCCTAAGGAAAGAAAAAGACACACTTCCTCCTTCGTCAGATGCTCTATTGTCTTATATACTACAACAGAGAAGGAGGTCTCTGAAACTAAACAACACGCTTAATATCATCACATATGGGCAACAAAACACACACAAACACATAATACAGTTTGAATAAATGCAAATGATTAGCGGCCGTCAGGCTAGAAATTAAAGCATTACACACACACACACACACACACACACACACACAGATGCAAATACATACATTGAAATACACAGTTCACTCACTTTAGGCAGGTTAAAAGTTCAGACAGTCAATCAAAAGGGGCAGATGAGACGTTTGCTGTTATCACACTCTTCCTGGGGTCTCTCTGCTCTTCTGTAGGCCTCTTACAGTGGCACACAGTTTCTCTGCACAACTCTCCATGTGATCTTCTCTTGTTGGATCAGTAATCATCCATACCACTTGTGCTCATCAAACAGTCTCAAGCAACCTTATCTTCTTAAGTAAATGTCTTCTTTGGACGCTGGCTTGTGTAGGGAACATGTGAAACTGAAAGCACTTTGGGCCTCTGTGCCCTCCTTACATATTGGTTTTCTGATTTGTATAGGTGACTCTTCTTTACACCCCTAACCCCTAGATCCCAATTTGCCAGCATTATAGAAGATTTTAGCAGGTAAAGCTGAGTAGAGTATCTCACTTTTTTCTAATCTTCTTTCTACCTTGCACTGCACTCCATCTTGTCTGATGACCTTTCTCTTACACTGACAGAATGATATATCCTCTCTTGCCTGGTCAAAAGACAGCTTTCACCTTTACGCCAGTCGCTAGCTTGTAAAATCACATTTCCTGGCTCAGGTAATTGTCGGCTTTTCTCCCACAGCAACGTTACGTGTTTTCTTGTGGTGTGAGGGTGCTTCATGGCAAGGCAGCAGAATGGCTCAATGTAATGAGAAGTTCAAATTTGAAAAAGCACTTGTCCGGTCACTTCATGGATTAAGTACAGAATCACGTATGAGGCACTACAGCAGCACTGTCAGCTCATTAACATACAGAAAGAGTAAAGGTAATTTGAGCCATCACTTCATTCAAACAAGTACAAGTTATCACCATGTGCACAAGATCAGATCAGTGATCAGTGGACAGCAGGACACAGGGAGGGGAAACAAATTAAAGGAAAAAGGTGGAGATATAACAAAGCAGATGCTTCCATACGGGGCACAAGTGCTCCCTGACAGCCTTTAATAGGCTTGAGAATCACCAAACGATACTTAATGTCACAATACGATATTTTTGCAATTTATGGATGTGTTTTATGTTTTAGCTAAAAAGATACATTTTCATCTCACTTTCAGCTTCACTTCTCACATTTGTTTATCTCTCTTCAATTTTCCATATGTTGGACTGAAATAGCAAATTATTTTATTATTATAGTACCAAAAAGTTAAAAATAATAAAGGTTTGATACTTGGGCTCAAGATACTGCGGCTCAGTCCTTACAGCCCGGGTTCAATTCCGCCGGGCCCTTTGCTGCATGTCATCCCCCTCTCTCTTCCACTCGCCCATCTTCAGCTATCCTAACCCAAAAGTACCCAGGAGTATGAAAATTAATGTAGATGACTATAGACTACTGGAGAGTAGAGGTCTTCATTGGGCCACAAATGTGGGCCCAATCTGAAACAGACCAGGGCCCAACCCTGATTTGCATGAATTCATTTTTTTAATCGGTCCTCTCCTCACTCAGGAGGAGTTCACTGTGCAGGGTGACTACATTTTGGAGTTAAGAGGAGTTCACATGGCCAGGGGGAAGTGAGCTGCAGACACGGACAGAAAGCCAGACCAGACAAAACAACAACGATCGTCACGACCGCCCCCGTGACTCGCCACAAGTGTCATTAAATTAAGATTACATTTCATTTGAAGGAACACATTAGTTATGCAGATGCTTTGTAATTTGACCCAAACTATTCACTGATGTCAGTCAGTGATATTTTAAAACTAGCAAACCTTATAATTTGCACATCAAGACTCTCAACAAGATTAGCTTTTTAACTGTATACATTTTAATATTAATAATAGTTTACATTTGTTAATGTCAAAGGAAAGGGGGTCACTCATAGTGAAGAACCTGCAGGGAAAGACTGCAGTCCCTCTCAGCTGGAGAGTTTACAGCTCATTAATTTGGTTTTCCGATCCCCGACTTTACTGTTTAGGTTCAGTCTCACAGCTGTCTCCAACCTTGTTTCCAGCCACAGCTGTTATGTTTAGCATAAAGCAGCTAAAAAGCCAACTATTTCTCTCAGGGCTCGAATGAGAGTGAATACTGGACTCACATTTAGTTAGCCAGAAAACATCTCCTAATGAATGATAATGGCTGTTGGATCCATTGGAGGCAACTGTTTGCTAACACATTCACCATCAATTTCACAAGGTGAGAATATGCTGGTGTTATTTCTTAAGCTTGTCTGTTGCCCCAGAGTGGCCAAAAAAATGTTACTGAATTACTGAGGTTTGAAATATGACTCAGCTGTGGCCACTTTAATGCCGATCAATTTGGACACAATCTTTCACAATGGTCATGCATCCTTCCCTATTATTTTAGTCTTCCACCAAAAGTATGCCCCAGAACACAGCTTCACCCCCGAGGTGGGTAATTGCAATTCCATTGTTTGGCCATTATTTTCAGTTTGCTTCAAATGTTGAGGTTGTTTCTTGCTTCTACAATCGACAGGGAATAGTGAGTGAGTGAGTGAACAAGGGAACGGTTTCAAGCACAGCTACTGAGAGAGAGAGGGAAAGGATAAGCAGAGGTGCAGGACGTGACATCTGTGTAACAAACCATATGGCGCATCAGGTTAACAACACATTCCTAAGGCTCAGAATGCCCAATCAACATGCTGCTCATGTCCCTGGAACACTGACACTCTCCCCTAACCACACATATTTGCCCTTTGTTGAAACCTGTGGACATGCAGACAAAAAACCGCTGTTTTAAATTGCATTAAAAACATATTTTGTCATAGAACTGCCCTAAAACATGTATAGTAGAACTCACATGCACATCTGAGGGAAGCCCAACTTATTCTGAAAATAACATACTGTATGTTGTCTTAACATACTGGCTAAGACATGTAGTGACTCTTCTAAAAGCCTGTAATAAAGAAAGAAACAAATGAGCAACATAGAGTAGGGTTCAAATACTGTACATACAAAGAGTTATTGCATCCAAAGGATCAGGATCCGTTATGTGATTTCATATCAGGCTTGAAATGTGCCCCCTCTTATCAAAATATCCATGTCCACCCGCGTGCATTGTATTTGTTTGTCACTCTTTAAGTCAATTTAAAATAGTTTACAGAGCCCACATCCCTAAAGAGAAATGATGTAAACCGGACCCTGAGGTCAAGCCAAGATGTGATTACAGTAAGTGAGCCAATGCCTCACTGATGTCATGGCTGTGCCCCAGCTTAGAAACATTCTGGATGGATGTATTTCTATTATTTATTGATTATAATATTGTGCACCTATATTGTAGGTGGTGGGTGTTTTCATCATGGTTTGAGCGGAAGTGATAACACATTAGTTTTTCACCTGTTCACCTGGGGTTTTTGGGCTTTGACAGAGAGGGGGTGAGACTGGGAGCGAACACTTTCTGTTGACTAATGTTGCAGCTGTAAGCGGTCCAACAAAGTGCTGCCGCGAGGGACTAAACACTGAGAGATTCTGTAACACGCGCTCGAAGATTATGATTGTATGCAATGATTTATTCCTCTTCTTCCACACGTAAAATACAATTAGCGCCACACTTAACGCAATTATTTCTATTCACAAGGTAACTTTACATTTGGTAATTGCAGTGCTAATTGTATTTTACGTGTGGAAGAAAAGGAATAAATCATTGCAATACAATCTTGAGCAGTGTGTTTATGCACCTCTCAGTGTTTAGTCCCTCGCGGCAGCACTTTGTTGGACTGCTTACAGCCACAACACTCTGGCTTTTGCCAGACGGCTTTTGCCATATGTAGACCTCTAGCTAGAGGTGCAGTTTTGCTGAGAGACACACGCACACATTCTGGGACATAATGCATTTGCAGTAGGTCACATCAAATTGCCCTTACAAAAAAAAAGACAGCATCCCACAGTACACCTGTACTGTAGTTTGTGCCAGTAGTGGCACAAACTACAGTACAGGTGTACTGTGGGATGCTGTTATTTTTTTTTTTTTACCAAAGGCCACATGGAGAACTTTTCTTTTGTAACACAAGAGGAGCCCTTACTCAAAACGTCATCTTCTATTTTCAATGTAAATAAAAAAGAAATAATCCATTATCAATAAATCACCATTAAAAACAAATATTAGTTAAATCACCATTAACCAAAGTGGCAACCTGAGAGAAATAACATACTGTGATATACAGTAGAACACTTTTGGCATTTAGAATTGGTCAAATCAAATTACCCTTAAAAAAACATGCGGGCATAATAATTTTAAATGTATAATAAAAATGTACTCAAGTACTCCTTGATGTAACTATATATTTATTGCCCATTTTTTAAATGTTATCTGAGCTCAGTATAGTTACTTATTTTTTGTAATCAAGATCTCCCGATTACATGTAATCTGTTAACACCCCCTGTGAGGGTATAGCCTGTACATCGTAAAATACCTTTTGGTTGAAAATGAAAAGAGAGATTGGTGGCGGTGATGATTCATCCATGAAGTTTTGAGTACAAATGTGTTCTGAAGTATAGCTAAAGATAATATGAGGCTTCAGCAGTCCCAAGTTACACTAATGAATTGGCTTCTTCTCCCTGGTAGTTGTGTGTAGGTTTATTGCCTTGGTACCTACATCAACAATGTCGTTACTCAACGTCATCCTGCTGGCTTTTTCTCAACCGCATCTCACAAACTGCCACTGGCACGCCAGGACGTGTCCCTCTGCCCTGGCTCAGCAAGCAAACACTGTCCAGGGGTAACTTTAGAAGGCACCAACTTGTTTTGACTGCTGAAGCCTCATATTAGCTTTAGCTGAACTTTAGAAGACTCTGGATTTTGTCCCGTATTTGTTACAGTGTAGTGTATTACTGCACTCTTTAGGGTGAGACGGTCCTGACTGAGACATTCAGTCTGGAGTGGTGATCGGCCCGCGTCCGTAACCGAACCCGGCCCGAGCCCGACAGGCATTAAAGTGGCCATATTATGCTCATTTTCAAGTTCATAATTGTAATTTGAGGTTGTATCAGAATAGGTTTACATAGGGTTAATTTTCAAAAAACACCATATTTTTGTTGTACTGCACATTGCTGCAGCTCCTCCTTTCACACGCTGTCAGGTCTCTGTTTTAGCTACAGAGTGAGACCTCTTAACTTCTGTAACATCTCTGTTGTCAGTCGCACACAAGGGTAAGCTTCGCTTCAGAGCTTGAACCTCCTATGGCACCATTTTGATGCTACAAAGCGATCACCCGACGTTAGCATCCCATTGACTCCCATTCATTTTGACGTCACTTTGACAGAGAATAACTTTACATCTGAAGCGTTTCAAGACTCTATTTGTCCGTTGTTTATTTCTAAAGAAACACGACAATGTATAAACGGCTCCATTAACTTGTAGCTCACGTTATGGCTCCGTAGCAGACGTTGTTATAACAATAGGCTAACGATTGGGTCATAACCACGAGACTTACTGTCTCATAGTAGAGGAATTACCGTATAGTACAGGAGAAGCTCTCAGGCAGTTTGGACTTCCATTAGCTGTTTAAGTGTAATTACTAATGTTAACTATCATGTTAGTGATCAGTAATTAGCCTGTGCCTATGTTATCTCCTTACATATACCTACGCTCTCCGTCTCTGCTAGATTGGGAATGATTGAGATTTCTCTTGGCACAGCTACCAGAAGACTTCCAACTTTCAGACAGGTTGCTCACGTCACATTTACGTCGTCTCTCTCAGGAGGCTGTGCAGTAACGCTCAGCCATCACCGGAAAAGTGCTTCTAATATCCTTCACTGGTCTCCGTCCAGAGACACGGGACCTGCTGGTCCAGTTTATATACTGTCTATGGTCACATATGCGCAGTGGCTAGGTAAGGACTACATGAGCTAGCTCCAACTTCGGCCTGTACAAGGCAGGATTAGCTGGGAGAATTATTCTAAATGAGGGCGTACTTCCAACTTTGTGTGGAATACCTGCAGAACAGGGACATGTAAGTAGTTCTATAGAATGTATTTTGTAGATTAGGGTGAATTTGTGTGTGTTGTATCAGTGTTTTGCCATTGAGAATGAGCTAGCATGCTAACGGTTAGCCCCTAGCCACCTTGTGGAAAAGCCGTGCAGCTCACCCGGAGACTGAAGGCAGGACACATTCAGAAACCGTATCTCACTCTAAACAGCATGGATGGTTTTTTTTCAAAGTTTATATGCGTGTGGAAGCACCAGAGACACAAAATAACACCCCAAATCCCAGAAAAAGTGATTTTTTTCATAATATGGGCACTTTAAGATATTTATGTCCGAGCCCGACACCGTTAAAATCTCGTTTTTTTTCTCATACTAATGACACATGTATGTTTGTCTGTGTGGAAAGCTTTTATTAAGCAGCTGTAGGAAGGTATTCGGAAATGTCAACAGATGAGGCATCAGCACACACGGGGGAACAAGCGCACGTTAACTACATAAACAAATTTCCTAACACAGGAAGACGGATATTAGGGTAATATTTAAATGTGTTTTAATCACAAAAACGAACCTTTGCATCAAGTGAAACAGGCCCATGGGCTACCTACATAATAAGCTGTTTTAAATTTAAAATGTTAAATGCCTTATGACATTTTCTGATGTGACCGAGCCCGACCCGAACCCAAACATAATTTCTAAATATCTGTCCGTCCTCTAATTCAGTCCTCACCTGCTGCAGTAGTGACCTGTCAAAGATACATTCGGTTGTCTAGTGACTTACCTTTTCCCACAAGACGTATTCAACAGGAAATGCAGCTCAGTCACAGACTGTTGATTATGGCTCAGTCACGCAGACAGAACAGTTCCATCTTTCATCTCTGCCTTAAAGGACTACATTTATCCCTTTGCTCACTGTTACTGTTGTGTTATTGACTGTGTGCTTTTGTTTTGTTAAATTCCCAGAAAAAGAAGTGGCACCCGGGCTGGCTGTGTTCTTTCAAAACGCCTTCATCTTTTTTAGGTGAGTAGAACCAGAAACTGGACTAAAACCAACTTAGTAAGCAGTATTCAAATATTAAAACATCGCCTGTTTGTAAAACTAGGGTTAGCCGATATTTACTAAAAGAGTGTCTTTCCCAATATTGGACACTAAAAGTCCACCCAATGAAACGTCTCTCTCTCAAATTGTCATGGGAAAAATACCTTGATAACAGCTTCAGAATTTCGATGTGGATACATTTTCGATTAATCGTCCAGCCCTAGGTCCAAGCTGACAAATTAGTTTCTCATATATACAGTGGGGCAAAAAAGTATTTAGTCAGCCACCAATTGTGCAAGTTCTCCCACTTAAAAAGATGAGAGGCCTGTAATTTCATCATAGGTACACTTCAACTATGAGAGACAAAATGAGAAAAGAAAATCCAGAAAATCACATTTCTTATAATTGTTCCCACAGTTGATTTCTTCACACCAAGCTGCTTACCTATTGCAGATTCAGTCTTCCCAGCCTGGTGCAGGTCTACAATTTAGTTTCTGGTGTCCTTTGACAGCTCTTTGGTCTTGGCCATAGTGGAGTTTGGAGTGTGACTGTTTGAGGTTGTGGACAGGTGTCTTTTATACTGATAACAAGTTCAAACAGGTGCCATTAATACAGGTAACGAGTGGAGGACAGAGGAGCCTCTTAAAGATAAGTTACAGGTCTGTGAGAGCCAGAAATCTTGCTTGTTTGTAGGTGACCAAATACTTATTTTACCGAGGAATTTACAAATAAATTCATTAAAAATCCTACATTGTGATTTTCTGGATTTTTTTTTTCTCATTTTGTCTCTCATAGTTGAAGTGTACTTATGATGAAAATACAGGCCTCTCATCTTTTTAAGTGGGAGAACTTGCACAATTGGTGGCTGACTAAATACTTTTTTGCCCTACTGTATATATATATATATATATATATATATATATATATATATATATATATATATATATATATATATATATATATATATATATATATATATATATATATATATATATATATATAAATATAACAGGGTACTGCAGTTACTATAGTACCTGTTTTCTTGTTCAAGCACACTATTAGCCCAGCACTTCCACTGAAGCTCTTATCCTGAGTATTGATTTTTTCTGTTGGTTGTGCTGCAGAGATGTGTCCTAATGTACTGTTCTTCCCTCTCTCTCTCTCTCTCTCTCTCTCTCTCTCTCTCTCTCTCTCTCTCTCTCTCTGTCTCTTTCTCTCTCTCTCCTCTCTCTCTCTCTCCTCTCTCTTCCCTCTCTCTCTCTCTCTTCTCTCTCTTCCCTCTCCTCTCTCTGTCTACACTCTCTCTCTCTACACTCTTTCTTTCTCTCTCTCTTTCTCTCTCTCTCTCCTCTCTCTCTCTGTCTCTTTCTCTCTCTCTCCTCTCTCTCTCTCTCCTCTCTCTTCCCTCTCTCTCTCTCTCTTCTCTCTCTTCCCTCTCCTCTCTCTGTCTACACTCTCTCTCTCTACACTCTCTTCACTCTCTCTCTACACTCTCTCTCTCTCTCTCTCTCTACACTCTCTCTCTCTACACTCTCTCTCTCTCTCTCTCTCTCTCTCTACACTCTCTCTCTCTCTCTACACACACTCTCTCTACACTCTCTCTCTCTCTACACTCTCTCTCTCTCTCTACACTCTCTCTCTCTCTCTACACTCTCTCTCTCTACACTCTCTCTCTACACTCTCTCTCTCTCTCTACACACTCTCTCTCTCTACACTCTCTCTCTCTCTACACTCTCTCTCTCTCTCTACACTCTCTCTCTCTCTCTCTCTCTACACACACTCTCTCTACACTCTCTCTCTCTCTACACTCTCTCTCTCTACACTCTCTCTCTACACTCTCTCTCTCTCTCTACACACTCTCTCTCTCTCTACACTCTCTCTCTCTCTACACTCTCTTCACTCTCTCTCTCTCTACACTCTCTCTCTACACACTCTCTCTCTCTCTCTACACACTCTCTCTCTCTCTACACACTCTCTCTCTACACACTCTCTCTCTCTCTCTCTCTACACACTCTCTCTCTACACTCTCTCTCTCTCTCTACACACTCTCTCTCTCTCTACACACTCTCTCTCTACACACTCTCTCTCTCTCTCTCTACACACTCTCTCTCTACACTCTCTCTCTCTCTCTCTCTCTCTCTCTCTCTCTCTCTCTCTCTCTCTCTCTCCAGCACTCTGATCTACAAGTTTGGCCGGACTGAAGATTTATGGGGTTAGAGGGTCTGTCTTATTACTGACTCTCTCTCTCTCTCTCTCTCTCTCTCTCTCTCTCTCTCTCTCTCTCTCTCACCAACACACACACACATCGGGCATATAGTGTGTTGTAGATATTTTGCATAGGTTTTTCTGTCCTTGCCTTGGATTCATTTGCATCCTGTGGGTTTTGCTCATACTATCTGTTATAAATGAGGGAATTCCTTTGGTTGTTATCGAGGACTAAGAAGTCAGGTCCATGTCATTGTTATTGTATCTCAGATGCATCTTAAGTGTCATGTGTCAACTCATGTCAGCATTTGTTCAGTGTGTTGAGGGTTACAGTGGAAGTTCACTGTAACCTGTCGGCTTCTGCTGTCTCTACTTATTTTTATTATGATGTATTTCAGATGATATGAGATTTTTTTTTTTTTCATGGGTTGATTCATATTGGGGTCAGTTTCCAGTTGACAGATTAGTCTCTGTCGTCGTGTCTCAGGAGGAAGTGTGTTTTTTTTACATTGTCTGTTTTGTCCTCTTGTACTTTGTCCTGAAACTGATAATCACCTACCAGAACATGTCGTGTTAAGTGAAATGCAAGTATTCTGATTGTTTTTGGTAGTATTTTCAGTTTTTAAGTATAGAACAAATCTTGGTCAAGTCAGACTGCTGTAGGAACAGTATTAAAGGACTTGTAATGGACTAATTTACATTAATTGCGTTGAGTAAAAATACGATGAAAAAATCTGGGAATTTTGGGTTATTTCCCATCTTCCCATCAACTTTTTTTTTTTATCATTTGTGTCTCTTGTCAAGAGCTTAACCCTTGTGTTGACCTCGGGTCACATTGACCCGTTTTAAATTTTTGTTTTATATCAGAAAATATGGGACGTAAAAATAAGCGCTGAAAATGTGTAGAAGAAAACATTTAAAATGTAAAACGCTGGAAAAAGCAACAACAAATTGTGAAAAAAAGGCATAAAAAATGCCAGAAAAAAAAGTGTTTTTTTCAAGGTTGAAGGGACAACACAAGGGTTAAAATGTGAAAAATAAAGACAATTTTTAATTGGAGAATGCTATTCAAGCGCTGACACGCAGATTTAAAAACAGACCTGTCTTATGGGCAGAGGCAGATCATTCCACAGTTTATGAAGGCACACTCCGGAGCAGTTGATCAGCTGACCTGAGTCCTAATCAAAGTCTGTAAAGGGAAGAGCTCGGGATGGATGGATGGGTCAAACAAACAGGACTTTTACCCAGGAGACCGCTGTTCATGTCCTGTACAAAACCAAAATGATATATAACACAATAAAGGAAAGGGAAAAAGCTTAATATGAGCACTTTAAGTAATGTTTGGTACCCTGGTAATATACAGTATCTCACTAAACGTGAGATAAATTACCTATGGGATTGACCTTATCCTAGATTAATTATACATCTATAAATGTATTCTTCTGTAGCACTCACAGAGTGTACAGTTTTTAAAGTACTGTTTATGGATGGACTAAAAAATTATTTACCAGATCAAATACAGTGGCTACTCTATAGACTTAAGATGAAACCCAGACGCAGTATATTTGTGGACTTTACTTTCATTTTTTGTCTTCTCTGTAAAGCACATTTTATGTATGAAAGGTGCTATATAAATAAAATGTATTGTTTATTTGAATGTACTGCATTAGGGCTTTTGTTGTGAGCTGAATCTGAAGCACACCATGGCTACATGCTGTCAGTTGGTATTGAGCCTAATGCATCTGTGTGTATTCTCCCTTGTAATATTTTTACAATGAACATGTCCACTGTCGTAACAAAAGGACAGGCTCTCTCAGGCAGTCACCTTCATTTGTATTTCTTGTCAGCCCTTCATCATGACCTATTGAAACGCCTATCAGTTTCTGTACAGTATTAGTTTATTTTAAATAGCGTGTTCACTGCTTACAGCTGGAGCTGCACATTGTTGATCTACAGAATGACTTTGAAATGTTTTCTACTACACCACAGTAAGGAAAAATGTATTGAAGTTACCAAAAAAAATGGTTATTTTACATTCTGTATATGTATTTCCTTGCCGGCAGGATATAATTATGTGAAATATTTAATAAAAATGTCACATATTGCAGTGCTCATGTCTCACATTCAGGTTGGGAGTCCAGGCATTAATCAAGCAGTGTACCATGACCATTCTCAATTCTGATTGGCTGGAAGATATGGATTAACCTTTGGTAACCGGACGCCTACGGTAGTGCTGTATGAGTTTGTTTGAAGTTCTAAATGAATGTGTCAGTATTAAACAGCAACAGTGAGGCTTAGCTTAGCTACAAACAACCAAAACTTCTCATAAGTAAAAGGAATCATTTCATTTTGAAACGTTCATGTTAAACATGGTCATTTAAACCATTGTTAATATAAAAGTATTAACTGCTGCAGCTTTAAAATAAATTTAGAACAGAATGAATAAAATATAAATGGATGTCCACATTTTGTAACCGTGTAACACTATTATTCCACCATCATGAACAAAGTAATTGTACTACGCTTTGATCATTTCCAATTAAAATGAGCAAACTGCCTTCTCTTTACTGAGACCAATACATACATAAATACAACATGAATCATAATGAAGTGAGTTAAAACCATGGACTGTTAAAATAGTAGCCATTTTAAAGCTTCAAGTTTGCATTTTGGCCATCGCCTTCTTGGTAATTAGACCAGAAGTGACCGTGTTTGAACCAAAGGGCGGAGCTGGAGCGTGATGCATCAAAGCCGGTGGTGGCACTGTGCTAAGCTTAAAGGCCCGGACACACCAAGCCGATAATCGGGCATAGGACAGTCTGGCGAGGTCAGTGACTCGAGTCTGTTCGGTGTGTTCTGTCGGTGGGGCGGGCACTGCTGGCAGTCAGACTCAAATGAGCCATCTGATTGGTAGAGTGCTAACCCAGAAACAGGGAGCAGGATGAGCGTGACTAGAGTCTCTCAAAATATGACGAAAATCTTTTAAACTGACCTTTGTCGATCTGAAATGAAGACAGATTCAGCAACTGCACGGCCTATTTCTCTCTTAAAATGTTTTCAGAAACATGTTTCGGTGAACTATTTTAGTACAATATGAGATTGTATTCTGAACAAGCCGCCATGACAGTCTGGCTTTGATTTTCCGGAGAAACCAGACCCACATGACGCGTTCGTCCAATCAGCTGGCTGTTTTCATTTTTGGGCGACAATACAGATTAGCACCGCCTGCTGTTATGGAGACGTATTACGTCTTGTCGCTTTGGTGTGTTCCGAGGCACTTTTTTGACCAATTTGAGGAGACTGATCAGCCCGACTGCCTTTTCTGCCAACGTTTGGCCGTCGGCTCTGTGTGTCTGGGCCTTAACGCTCACAAGGGGAACTTGTAACTTTCAACCGACTGACACAAGTCATCTGGCGAAGTTTTGCCGGCAGGTAAACAAGGACGTCCGGGCACATGCTGTACTGAGGAAGACGTGAAACTAGTGATTGAGAACATAAACTTGTTAGGAAAGTGTTTACTGAGGTAATAAAGCAAATGAGAAGTAGGGTCATTTTCCCATTGACTTCTATAGAGACATTTCTTTTTGGAGCCAGTGGAGTCGCCCCCTGCTGGAAATGAGATAGAATGCAGCTTTAAGGCACTTCAGCACTGGCTTCACTTTTCAGACCCGGAAGTTTCCGCTTGGTTAAAACAAGTCTGTCTAAAATTGGTGTGTCATCTGTATGCACATGTTTTTTGCCTAGATAATAATAATAATAATAATAATAATAGCCTACTTGCAGCAGCTACAACCTTTGGGAAGAGGTTTGTAAACATTGAAGTGGCGGATCTTAAAGAATTTTAGAAGAATCAGTTCCAAACATATTAAGAATTCATTTATTTTTATGTTATCCACTGCAATAAAAAAATGTGTGTGTGTGTGTGTTTTAACGTTGTAGATGTGATTTTGTACCCAAAGGTAAAGCTTAGTTTTGGTTAGTATATATATTTACAAAGGGACAGTTCGTCAAATTACAAAAAGAAAAATTATTTGATTAACCTACAGTATGGTGGCATCTATCCATGCAGGAAGCTGGGCGTTATCCTGGAGAACCCCTTCTATCGCCTCTATTCAAGCTAGCGAAGATGAAGAGCGTGTCCATGCCACAGACTCCTCCCTCCACGCCACACCACATGGCGCCTTGCCCAGTCCGTTGTGCCAGTAGTAGCCACCAGGCTCCAGAACCTTGACCCCCACAGGAGTCCTTTACCTGCATTGTCTCTTACTTACTTTGGACCTTTCATTTCTGAATCCCCCGTGGACTCATTAATGTATTCATTTATATCTATTGATAGATTGAGACTGACAGACTGTTCTCGTTCAGAGAGCCAGAGCAGATATCTGGGGTCAGCTGCTCAGTGCTTATTATTTTCTTGGTTAAGTTCTCTCTCTCTCTCCTGTTTCATTCTCATTGCTGTTGCTGCATCACAGTACAATGGAGGAGAATAGACTTGTTTTTGGTGCTCACAGCATTGATTGTCTGTATTGTCGTTTGTTATTATCTATCTAGCCCATGCTAATGGCCTGTACAAGTATTTCTGTCTTCATGTGCCGTAACTGTGTTCTAGGTTTCTGCAGAACAGGAACCTGCTGGAAACCAGTTTTTAATAAACTGAGTCAGGCCTGTTTAAACTGTAACTTAATGTTACTTTATACTTTCCTGTATAATAAATTCTGACAAATTCCACCTAAGGAGGCAGGTTGGGGTGGTGGATTAGTTCTTCTAAACTGAACTCCTTCTAAACGCTCCTGTGGGTGGTATTAGAGGGGAGGAATAAACAACTCATATCGTCGAATAGTTTGGAGGACTTGTTGGAGAGGTCACATGAACGGGAACTCAAAGAGGTTAAATGTTTTGTTGTGATTTTAAATGTTCATAAAAGACAAGTAGATGACTGAGTGACCCAGCCAGCTGGCCTGCAATGAACTGACACGCCCTTGTTTATGGGGACAAATCACAAAGCTTAGTCATTTATTGCGAGTCAGTGTCAGAACAGAAAAAGTCCAAGGCCAACTGCAGGAGATCTGGACAAAACTGAGCCGGACAAGGGCAACATCATGGTAGTCAGAAAATCTATATCTAATCTATATTCAATGAATAACAATAACAGTACAAAAAACACTGAACGCACAATTAACATTAGCACCTCCACTGAACAGAGTCTTTTGCAGAATGGCTTGATTCATAAGCGTCAAGAAATATCTAGGAGTCTCAGGGCGTTTTCACACCGACAGCCTTTAGTTCGGTTGAATTGAACTAGTGTTAGTTTGCCCTGCTGGTGCGGTTCGTTTGGGCAGGTAAGAACGCGGCAATCAAACTCTGGTGCGCACCAAAAGTGGACAAAACAAGCGTACTGAGACCTGCTTGAAGAGGTGGTCTCGGTTCGCTTTCATTCAAACTCTGGAGCGGTTCATTTGTGGTGAGAACGTGATCCGTACTCAAACCGCACCAACTATACATACTCCGCAAGTCTGAGCTGATGTCTCCTGTAGTCAGGTGTGCTTAGCAATCTGCAGAAGAGCAGCAAACTGTAGCAGCTTGCAGTGTTTCGATCACAAAAATAGACTGCGGTCAAGCTCGCCGTCCGTCACTCGTATCTCTGTGGTCAAAACCAGCTAAAGTTGGAGACAGCCACAGGCAGAGCAGAGCCAAGTCTCGGTGAGCAGAGCAGACGTAGTCACGTCGCTTGCGAAACAATGTCTGATCATTTTAATGAAATGAGCTGGTTTGACATTATATATATATATATATATTTTTTTCCTCAGATTAATTAATCGAAATTAACGCGTTACTTTGACAGCCCTAGTAATTACACTTAAACAGCTAATGGAAGTCCAAACTGCCTGAGAGCTTCTCCTGTACTATACGGTAATTCCTCTACTATGAGACAGTAAGTCTCGTGGTTATGACCCAATCGTTAGCCTATTTTTATAAAAACGTCTGCTACGGAGCCATAACGTGAGCTACAAGTTAATGGAGCCGTTTATACATTGTCGTGTTTCTTTAGAAATAAACAACGGACAAATAGAGTCTTGAAACGCTTCAGATGTAAAGTTATTCTCTGTCAAAGTGACGTCAGAATGAATGGCAGTCAATGGGATGCTAACGGGAGGTGATGGCCTGGTAGCATCAGAATGGCGCCATAGGAACTACGCGGTCCGAGGAGAAGCTTACCCCCATGGTTTGACCACTAGACCAGAACACAGGAACTTCTTCCTGTATTTACTTTCTTGCTCCCGCCCCCAGACATATCCGACCAATAAGAGGGCTGGACGTTCTTGCCTGATTTGTAATGACGCATTTTGGTACGCTTGGATTTTTCCAGGTGTGAAACCAAACCAAACCGACCGAGGGCAAATCGCTCCAAGTTTACTAACTCACCAACTGATTCAGACCACAGCAAACAAACTACAGGTGTGAAAACGCCCTTAGACAAAATGTGCTCCAGATCACAGATTAAATAAACTGATACATTTAAGGATTTGGGGGGTTATCAAACGCTCCTCATAGCCATACAAAGCTAAGGATTGTATCTGCGTGTTTTGTATTTGTTGTTTTATTAAACCAAACTTAGTTAATGCTGTGAGCGTTATAATACTGTTCATTAATGCCTATTGGGCAACAAAAAGAAATGGGAGTGATACACTTTCAAATAAGCTAAAGTAGCACATAAAACATGAATGTACAGCAGTATGTTCAGCAGTATTCTTGGCTCAAAGGAAGGCCCTGTGGAGATCTTCCCTAAAACGGTCTAATGTATAGGTGAGAGGCGGTCGCACTGTTGGTGTGCAATCCTGTCTGTGTGGGGCTTTAACTGTTTCTAATGAGCTGATTAATGACAACAGTGGCTCTCCATAGCCTGGCAAAGTGCACTTTGCCAGCCTTATACCAACAGCGTAGATATCTAGGTATTTTTGCTCAATTTGGCACACACTTTCCTGTAAAAATCTTTATTAACTTCGGACCTCAGTGTTTATGTTACTTACAATTTCCTAGACCACTTGAGGCCATATTAAACCAAATGAGAGTGGGGGTAATAACAGTGTGGAGCCTTTTAACTTGAGTGAGCTAGAGAGTGGTTCAGTCTTTTCATGGCTCCCTTTTCTCTCCTAGAGTGAAAGCCAAATGTAGCTCAAATTATACTTCCTCTTCCCAGCAATTAAGTTTGAACTAAAAATCAAATTGTCTCTTATCCTGAGAACAGATAGAAATGTGAGGGCGTGTTGACAGCTGGTTGCAGGTCGTCTCCCAACGGTTCGGTGCTCAGGGCGCAATAACAAGGCCACAAAGAGGAGGAGTAGTGCAGAAGCAGATGCTGCTTTCAGTTGCTTAACTCCTGAGGGGAAATGGAAGAAATGACATCCCAGCACTCCTCAGTGGGGCTGCTGCTGGAGATGGGAAGGTGATGCTCAGGAAACGGTTCCAGGAACTACCGGAGAAAAGAAACAAAGTCAACCTTATTTAAATAAAGTAGTTACCTTGAAGATACTGTAGCCAATATGCACACTGTTAATAACTACATGTGAATTGCTGTGAATAAGGTCATATTTACTCAAAGCTGTCAGTAGGCTGGTGAGCCTTTTCCGGTGTTTGCACTGACTTTATGTGTTAAGCTGTCTACACATGATCAGCTGTAAAAGTGCTCCGCGCTGCCTGCTCCATTGTTTTCCTCTGGGGGGGGGGGGGGCTGTGGAGACCACTCGGAGGAAGCCCTAGCCCTAGAATGGCACGCTGCTCTTCAGAAACTGCACTCGCTGCCGCCGAGCGCTGCCCTTTTTTTAAAATCGTCATTGCATTATCAACTCCCTAAATATACACATAACAAAAGGCTGTAACATATCGCAAAAGACACTCGAGAATTGTGTGAATTGAAAGAAAATATAAGTAGAAAACTGAAAATTAAAATGCAACTGCCACTTTTTTTTTATTTTTTAAAAGTGGTGCCTTTTATATTCAATTCAATGTTCAATTTGTTCAATAGAAGAATGTTGGAAATGATTTCCTTTCTTTCGTTTTAAATTCAACAAGCAATTTGTTGTATTTTAGCAGAATATTGAAAGCAGCAGAAATGCAGAACTGAGTACATGGCTTATTTATCGTAAGTAAGATCGTTATTGCAATATTCAATGTTATGGCAAATTTTCTTGGGGTTGGGAATCCCCAGAGGCCTCACGATACGATATCATCACAATACCTATGTCACGATACAATATTATTGCAATTTTAAACATATTGCAATTTATAACCTTTTTTCCAACTTCAAATTTTTCCCATTTTCAAATGATGTCCCCAAAAGGAAGCTTACTGTACATTTCTCTTTGTTCAGCTCACTTCAGTGTTAATGCTGCAAAATGGGATTGTCAAGCAGTCAAACTGACCAACACATATGTCTGTGTATCGATACAGCATTGCCACGGAAAATATCGCAATACTATGCTGTATCGATTTTTTCCCCACCATGCCTAATATTTTCCTCATATCGTGCAGCCCTAGTTGCCGCTGACCTTCCAAGGCGCAACCAATTCCGGAAGCATCGATGCCGTTTACCTGCGCTGCGCCTCGCGGTCTTACCTCTGACCATGTGTAGCGCTGTCTGACACACAATGTACAGTATACACAGTGTGACCCAGTGTTGTGTGGTGAATGTGATTATCAGTGTTGGTGCTCACATCTTCTGGGAGCTCGTACGGCGGTCGCAGCCACTGCTTGATTCTCTCACTCTTACAGATGAGGAAGTAGGCTATCACAGGAATCAGGAGGACCGGGACCACGATGAGCCCCACAACTAGTATCACTGTTTGTTTCGAGTCTTTTTCTGGGAAATGTACGACAGACACAATCAGATGACACACTTTCCGAAGTTTGGACTTTTTAAAAAGGACCATTCTGCGGTTTAAAAAAAAAAACGAATGCTCTAAACAATCCTTGCATCGTCCAATAAACTGCAAATATGCTTTTAGCTATGTTGTGCAGAAACTAAGTGTGCCAACAAACCAAACAGACAGATCAATGGGGGAGAAGAGGAGCTGCAGGAATGGTGAATTGCTTTTCCTTTCTCTTTATTGCTCTTAATACAAGCTGCTACCAACTTGTCAGAGCCACATTTCAAGTCTAGAGTGAGCGTAAGATACTCAAAAGAGACTATTTCTGTGGATATATTCCACACTTTGTTTCTGACTGAAAATCAAAAAAATATAAACCTGCATGAATTAGTATTCCATCGCAAGGAACACGTAAGCAGCTTAGGGCTGCAACTAATGATTACTCATGAGGATTATTTCCTCAATTAATCGATTAGTTGTTTGGTCTTTAAAATGTCAGAAAATGGTGAAAAATGACGATCAGTGTTTCCCAAAGCCCAAGATGACGTCTCGCTCAAACGCAAAGATATTCAGTTGACGGTCAGAGGAGTGAACAGACTAGAAAATATTCACATTTAACAAGGTGAAATTAGGCGACGTTCAGACTGCAGGCCTTAATGCTCAATTCCAATTTTTTTCGACAATGTGGCCCGCATCAGACTCGAGTGAGGAAAGGATGAGTAAGGAAAACTGTTCGTCCGTCCGGCGGTCTCTCCCTCCGTGTGCCTGATCTCGCTGAGAGAAGTCAAGACCGCCAAAATCCCCATAAAGCTGACTGTTTTATTTTGAAATGCGTTTTATTTTTGTAAAGCATCCGGCTGCACTGTGGTCTTCCTGTATGCGAGTGCCTGCCTGTCTTGACACATACGCTCGCGTCCCGCACAAGAAAGAGGAGGCGCCGAAACGATCGCTGCAGCAAGCGGGCCGACTGGGACGATACGCGCCCGGTGTGAACGGACAGATTGGACAACATGGGCACCGAAATAAAAATTACTGTATCAGAACTGGAAAAGACTGGATGCCATGTGACTTGGGCTGTTTACACTGTCATGAAAAAATCAGATATGAGCAAAAGAAAATCAGATTTGGGTCACTCATGCCTGCAGTCTGAACATAGCCTGAGGAACTTTAATTTGTTGTTGAAACAACTTCAACCGATTACTTGATTATCAAACTAGTTGGCGATTCATTTACTAGTAGACAACTTTAACCTTTGCAGCACTAAAGCAGCTTCACTTTGAATTAAAGACTGTGTGGTCATAATATACATCCCAACAACACGTCCAGTGATTGTTTCAATCTTTTCCTTCCTGGTGCTTTCAAGGAAGGTCCGATATTCAAGATTTAAGAGTGGACCGCCACACACTGCCTGCATTATATTGCAAGATTGTATATTGTTCTATATTGTGGACTGTGTCAAGGCAAAAAAAAAAAAAAAAAAAAAAAAAAAAAGCGCAACACAGCTAATTTGATTGTTTAATGTCTCTACAACATTCTTAGCAGCAGAAACGACAACCATGGTCTTACTTGATTCTGGGATGAGCTCACACTGGGTACAGGCGGCCAGTCCGACGCTACTCTTAAAGTAAAGGTACTGCACCTGTACACAGTACCGTTGTCCCTCCTGCAGCTCAGGGATGGTCACGGAGGCCACAGCATCTTTGTATTTCTGTTGAAGAGGGGAACGCATTTAGAGAACATAAACATATGCATATCAGAATCAGAAAAGGTTTCATCGCCACAATAAGTACACTTATGTGGAATTTGCCTTGGTGAAAGGGGCATACATTAAACAAACAAACACACATATTAAACGTTAATATAAAATAAACAAATACAGAAAAACAAATATATACATACAAAGTAACTAGAAATAGAAAAAAGGCTGAATGGTTGAGTGTAAATTTCCAAAGAATATATACAGTAGTATTTGCAATGGTCAGATGTAAAGTCCAGGATGAAGGTTAGTGGAAGTGTAATGACTACGGATGGGAAGGCCTAAAGTTACTATTACTTATCAAATACTGGTGTTGTGAAATGTTTCTTTAAAGCACTTGAATAAACAATTTGTGTTGTTTAGTTTCAAACAGTCCAAAAGGAAATGTTGAATTATAGTGTGGTTAAAACTCCCTATTTACGTTACTTACAGTGCTCGATTTACAGCTAATGTATGTGAAAAAAAGTAAACAACCTTATTTGTTTAACAGTAATTCTGTACTACTACGAACCGTCACAGGAAGTGCTTTTACTTTGAAGTAGCTTACACGGAAGTTGTATGTTGTGTACTCCCGCTAGCTTGTGTGATGAGATGAACGTGAGATGCTAGATGCAAAACATGTCCGTCATGCTTAAGTGTGTTCACTTTCTTGTGTGTAAAAGTGCAGCATATTGAACAGTAAAATGTTCACAGTAAAAAAAAAATAGCTTTTTGGTCGTCATTCGAAGCCACTACAACTGGGTTCTGTTCTAACTGGTAACATTTAGGGATGATTGCAAGGATTGTCACGTGAAAGTAAGCTCAATTTTTAAAAAGATATTGCATATTTTCATCCATTATTGGCCATTAGCTGGAAGCATCCTGAAACTCTAACAGGCAGTTCTTGTCATGCAGGCAGCTAGCCAAGAAATGTACTTGGTGCTTAACAACTTGTATCAACCTGCTACGGGTGTGTCCAGATAATACTTTAGGGATGAGTTGAGCTAAGGGTTGGGTATCGTTTTGGATAGCTCAGTAGGTAGAGCAGGCGCCCATATGCAGAGGTTTACTCCTCGACGCAGCGGTTATAAAGTGAATTTGGTTGTATTTTTTTCCCCTTCCACAGTCAGACTGATGGCAAAAACGTAATAAAACACTGAACAATTCACTGTGATAAAAAGTGCAATAATCTCCCTACTGTGAACTACTGTGCAATATTTGCAATATTTATTCTCGTGACAAATGCAATATCCCCCATAGTTGTATCCACCAGCTACAGTATTAGTCATTTATTATATTTTTTGCAGTCTTTTGTAAACTATCAAAAACATTTTTGGTCTTATTTTATTTGAATGTATTTACCTTGTATAATCTGTTTCTATTTTAGTCAGTGTGCTTTTCTTTGCCCTAAACTCTTTACTTGACTCGAAGAGCCTGCACAAGAATGTGCCTGGACTGTCTGGTGTAATAAAAAAATCTTGAACTTTAAAACATTATAAATGTAGGGGATTACAGCGAGCAGGAGGGGACTGAACAGAGGTTTAACCGGCGGAGCTGCTCACATGTTGCCTGTGATCAACGGGTGTGTTGTTTGCTGTTTAGCTTTTTCTTTAGTGCGCTAGGAGACGGTTACAAACATGACCTGACAATGCTGGTGAGTAACACATTTCCAAAATGAACAAACTTAGTGTGAACATTGTGTTGGATCACTTACAGTACACATTCAACAGGAAGCAACAGCATGTGTACTTGTGTTAACTAACAAGGGGCTCTTCTCATTTCTCTATTATGTGCCTCCTCTCTCCTCCGTCCTCCCTAAAAATGCATCTCAAGGAGCCAGGAGAGAAGGCTTGCAGGAGGAGCTATGAGCGAGGACGCACTAATCACATACTGATATTGGATATCGGGCCGATACTGACTGACTCAGCGGCTGAATCGGGTATCGGTGACAATGGAGCCGATCTAGTCAACTCATTTCTATGTTTGTGCGCCACGTCACGCTGAAGCAGCAAGCATCAAGAGGCGGGCCTTGGCATCAAAACGGGAAGGAAGTGGTCCTTCCCGTTTTGATGCCAGCAGATGACAGCAGCATCTAGCTTCCTGTCTGTTAGCATGTACACAACACTCTGTAGAAGTCACAGTAAAAACTATAAAATAACACCATATCCTTTGCTGGAGTTGGACTAGGTTAACTAAATGTTTTACCGGGGTATTACTGACTCTAACTGACCATAAATAAGAACCGTTAACACTTTGAGCCTGTATATTGATTATGCTAATATTAGCCCTGCAAACCACTCATTATTTCTGCTCTCTCTGCCTGACTCTTTTGTTGTTTTTTTTGATTAATCACTTCGGAGTTTTATAATCGAATAATTTGATTACTAAAAAAACCTCGATACAACATGATTTGCCTCGAAGCTTCGTTTAAATAACTGTATTGTATTGTTGTATCACTCACGGTGTTTCCGCACGGAGGATTGTTACTGTCGCACACCAGGCTGACGCTGCTGGCGACACATGCCGTGAAGACTGATTACAAAATGAAGAGAGAGCGTAGGGGGCTAAGAGAAGAGACGGGCTGGAGAAAATGACAGAAAGTGTCCAAAGTTTGGAATCAGTTCTGTACAGTGTGTCTACTGCAAAATCAAACTAGCTTAGCACAATAATAGCACAACGTCAGTGCTTTAGCATCTCAACACAAAACATAGGGTCTAACTTAATCATCCGTTCCACGAAGAGGACCGACAAAAGTCAATCTACACCATCTAAAAGAAACTACACCAGACACAACAACTACCAAACACAAAGACAAGAAAATACGTGGTGGTGACCACGATCTGATCTAAAGAGCCGACTTGTTGACTATCCCTTCAGAAAAACAGCCGATTGTTGCACACCACTCTCTCTCTTCACGGAGAAACAGCTGATCAACGATCTACTAGCATTAGTGTAACAGAGCTGGGTAGCATTGTAATCAAATATATGAATGAAAATAGGTTGAGGATAACTAATATTTACATACAGGCCTATATACAGATCAGTCTCAGGTTGAAACTTGTAGTTCTGAAAGTTAAGTTGCACAACTTAAGGTCATGTTTATGTATGTTTAATGTAGGCCGTAGTTTGAGGTTGTTATTGAATTTCAGAAAATCTTTTCTTTAAAAACAATGCAATATGGCACTTAAATGCACTTAATGTTTAGTTTTTTTTTGAGAGACGATATTGTAAGCAATGAAGGCAATAGAAATGTTGCTTTTTCCGAAAATTAAACCAAACTATTGTATATTATTGCTCTTCAATAAAACAAAAGTATTTCTTATCTGATTACTCGATTAATCGATGGAATAATCAGTACAATACCCGATTACTAAAATGATCAATAGCTGCAGCCCTATCAAGCAGAATGTATTTATATTTTCCTTTCCTAACATAAAATATTAACACGACAACAGGCATATTTAGTATCACGAAAATGTGTTAACTAGGGCCAACATCTCAGGTGGGAGGGACTAGGACGCGAGGAGAGGAGGCGAGGATGTACAATGAGAAATGAGAAGAGGGGAAGGTGTCTCACCAGCAGGGACTCTCCTTCCTTGCCATAGTAAACCCTGTGTTCTGCATGGCCTCCATATTCCTGGGCCAAACTGTGGTTCCTACTCAAATACACCGTCAGGGAGCCGGGCCCTGGCATCAGACTGAAGTCAGGAGTACAGGAGTCACCTGGAAGAGCAGAACACACATACTGAGTGTTGACACAATCAGGGGGGGGGGGTTAAGCCATCTGTGAGATCTCATACAGTATGACCAACAAAAACAACTTTTCAGACCTAAATTAAACCTCATATACCCCAACTTACAAATTGTTTACATACGCATAATATTCTTGTTTTTGCCCTTATTCCGAAAAAGACAATATTTTGACTAAGCTGTTTACATGGCTAATGAAAGTGAGTAAAAACATGCAGCCGCGCAAAACAGGATTTTTTTCCACCGGTGGCGGACTTGTTGGACCGTGAGAACACAGCCGCCTTCTTTTATTCCTTCAACCAGCTTCTTGAAAAGGTCGGCGTTGTGATATTTTTCTGCGTATCCAAAAACCTATTGACATCCAAGTCTTTCGTAATGTTTAAAAGTAGCGGTGGTTCTCCTTCGGACCAGCGATGTGGGCTTTTCTTTTGGCCGTCTATCTTTACCGCAACCCTGCAAACTGTCTGGCTGGTTGGTTTATGTACAGTAATCATAGCAACGCACAGCTGACCGTAAGCCGTAAACAGGCAAGAGGCCGTAAACTGTCACAAACTGTAGTAAAAACCTTGATTGATACCAATAATACCAGCATATCCCACACGTCCTAACCTTGTGTTGTCTTCCCGTCAACTTTGAAAAAAAACACTTACTTAGTTTTTGACACCGTTTGTTTTTGCTTTTTCCAACGTTTTATATTGTTACATTTTTCTTCTACACATTTTCAGCGCTTATTTCTACGTCCCATATTTTCTGATATAAAACAAAAATTGATAAACGGGTCAATGTGACCCGAAGTCAACACAAGGGTTAATCAGAAAATGCTATGTGGAAAAAGAATATCCAAACAAAAATGCTGTTTACATGGCCTGTATCAAATTTGGAATACTGGCCTTTACAGCGTAATAGTGAAATATTATTGGCAGTGTTTCCTTTAGGATTTTTTTTTAGCAGTGGGGGCAGGTCTGTCGGAACCCCCCCGGTCCCGCCGCAAAATGTATTAAACGGATCTGACACTTCGCTGCAACACAAACAAATATATTTATTCACCTATATTCACACACAATGAGGCATGTTTTCATTTCGTTTTGATTTAACTGTATTTTTGAGGAACTGTAGGTCTACAAAATGAATTTTACAAGAAATTGTTCATAGGGAAACCAAAACCCAAAGTAAGCTATAGCATGAAACCATTCATAATAATACTAATTGCATATTTACCTCAGTGGCAAAGTTGGCAGCCTTGCTGTGTGCATTTGATTTTTCTTGGATTTTGGAAAAATAACTCCAACTCGGTTATAGGGGAATTCAGAAAGAGGTGGCCCATTAACTTTGCTAAATAAAAAAATACAATCCTGCTGGTACCTGACTTTTCCTAAAATAGTCTGTATTTTAATTTAAAATTGTTTGTATATACATTACACAAAAGGCAAAGAAAATACAATCACTTTGACCTATTTCGGCCATACACGGTCATATTGACCGCTCGGATTTTCGCGGTTTTGTTTTTAATCTTTTACGTGGCTGAAGATGCATCTTGGTTGCTTAGTAATAATCATAGTCTCTGTCAGAGAAACGGAACTAGCGGTCTCGAGTAACAAGTGTGGGCATACGACGCTGAAGTTGGCATCACCGATTGGCCGAAGGCAAAGCCAGAGTCGGTAACGAAGGCTTCTACGGTGTGGATGGACTCTGTTCTGAATCAGAAGAAAAGCACCGGGCGCTCACTCTGTGAAAGGCGCGGTACACGTAGATGGCCGGTAGCTGTCTACGTGTTCATATAACTTTATACATGCTACAACTGGCTGGAATCATTGCACACATCCTCTCCAAGGAGTGCACCAGCTGTAAAATGTCCCGGAGGAAGTTCATGCAGCAACTGGCATAGTAGCTGAGAGCGGAGTTTATGGAGGAAAAAGGGCAGCGGCGCACGGTCCGAACAGCGCTGAGCACCACAGCAGACACCAACACGGAGGCAGGGCCAGGTTAGGTTATAAATGTTCAAATAACATACTTTTAATTGTTATTTGGCTGTGAATTATGTTGAATGAATTTCCCAAAATATGTTTCGGGACATGAATGTATGAAATAATCACGGTTTAGCCTACTATACCCTGATATGATATCAAGGGCGTTGTATTGAATCAGAAGCCACGTGCAATTTAGCTAGCAGGTGAAGGTGAAACTAAAAATGTGCAAGAACTATAGACTAATACAGGCTTAAATGAACTGACAACATAAGTTATACAAATACAGGCTTAAATGAACTGACAACATAAGTTATACAACTTACAGTTCTCAAGGATGCACACATGCCGTCTCAACCGGATCCTCCTGACAGCCTGTCTCTTTTTTCTCGTTCTCCCTTTTCTCCGAGTGGCACGCGTGTGCGCTCGCGTTGTGAAGCGCGTATCCGTGCTATTTTCCGACGTGCTCGCTAACAAACAATCACTGCTGATAGACGGCTTTTTGTACATTTCTGATGCCGTGGCGGGAGAAATCTAACCGTGGCGGACCGCCACTTGCCAATCAACATAGAGGAAACACTGTTATTGTGCATGTAAACATACTCAAAATGATTTTACTTAAGTTATGAAAGCTTTGCAATGGGTTTGTTAGCTTTTGACACTTCACAGAATCAGACAGGGTGTGCATACATACATATATTAAACATGAATATGAAATAAACAAACAATAAATACAGAAACAAATATGTACATATAACTGTTTAACATTAAGAAGAGAGACAGACAGACAGACACAGAGAGAGAGAGAGAGAGAGAGAGAGAGAGAGAGAGAGAGAGAGAGAGAGAGAGAGAATGTATGTGATTCATACACCTTGTGGTTGACACCATGGTTAGGTTGGTTAACACCTAGAATCACACTACATGAAAGAAAGGCACATCCTTGACATTCAATTGTAAAGGTCTGCACAAACTATGAAAGGCTGCACACGGACCTGTTGCCATGGCAGCTCGTTGTTTCTCACCATGTCTGCTACAGGCTTCGACTGGTGGCGAGGGCAGCCCACGCCTCTCTGCTCGCACACGCAGCCTGACGCAGCTGTGCTCGTCCTCAGCTTTGGTGGAAGTTACATTACAGGAATTTGAAGATATATGGACGCAGGATGACACATTTGTCCACTTGCGGCTGTCAAAGCTGAGGACAAGGAACAGGAGACTTACAATCAGTCCACAATCTGTCATGATGTTAATAACAATTTTTGCATTCAAATGTCAATTCAGTGTGGAAATACTGTCTGTGAGCTCTGTCACCATTTATTAATAATTAATCTAAGCAAAAATTGAAATGCTACAGAAGGGAAAGATAATGCACTAATTGCCTGGCATATGTCCAGACAAAACATAAGGAGACATGTCATGCTTATTTTCAGCTTCGGAATTCTATTTTGGGGGTCTACAAGAACATGCTTACATGATTTAATGGTGATTTTTTTTTTTTTCCCCTCATACTGTCTGTCTGTATATACCTGTATTCACCTTCTGTCGAAAACGCTCAGTTTTAGCTCTGTGTCTTTTAGGCCCCCTCCCCAAAAAAAGCCCAGCCTACTCCTGATTGACTTGCGAGGAATATATGGCGCACCTTTGCAAAGGTAGTTCTTAAGTCATGGGTGGAGATACTCAGATGGGGGGGCGGTATTTTCTAATGAGCCTGCATGGGACATAGGCAGGGGAGCCGAATCTGAATGGCTTGTTCCCATGGTTTCTGATCCAGGCAGTAGGCCTGCACGATTAATCGTTAGAAAATCGTGATCTCGGTTCACCCCTGTTCGTGATTTAATTTTTAAATGACTTTGATTTGTTTTTTTCTCTCCTTCAATTAATTTATTGAAAGCATTTGACATTAACATGTTTTAATGATGTAAAGACATGTTCAAAGAGCTCAGATAGAGCCTGTATCAGGGCCATATTTAGGTCAATGTGTTATAGGTCACTATTTTTATTAGCCTACTGTACTTAAATGGCCAGTATGTACTGTATTTTCTTTATTCATTGAAGCCTCTATGTTTACAGGCTTGTGGTGATGCCCAATGTGCTATAGGTGCCAAAAACAAAATCTATGTTTGGTACTGCCATTTTGTTTTGTTTTGTCATGGTTCATGTGTGCAATAAACATGACACATCGTGAGAAAAAAATGATGGCAGAGAATCGTGATATCAATTCTAAGCTAAAAAAAAAATTGTGATTCATATTTTCCCGCCGAATGCAGGTCTACCAGGCAGCACACAAAAAAAAAGTGGCTGGGTTGTCTTATTTCAGTTTGTGGGTTGGTAGGCACTCCAGATACCCAAATGTATGTTCACAATCACTGAAAAAGGAAGTATTTCTTCTCATGCAGGTTGTAGAATCCCACACTGCAACAGGCACCATAGCATCAGAGCTCACCTGCTGTACTGAACAGTGTAGGTGGTATCTCCCTCCTCAGCGGCAGGAGTCCATGTCAGCAGCCAGTTATCAACATGGATGTTCTGTGGAGCCGGTGGCGACGCAGACAGTGCTGGCAGAGATGGGAATGGACATGGACAGAGCAGCGAATGAGAATATGATTGATTTTTTTTTTTACACTTTATGCTTGAATACCAAGCAGCAACCTCTAGTGCTGGAAAATGAAAACAATCCGAAAGAAAAAACTGCAGGTCATCAAGTGGTCACTTGAGGCTGGCTCCAAAAGGGATTCAATCCCCACAGACCCCCCCCCCCCCTGTTAGAATGCCCAACTTTACAGGTTTACTAAAAATAGTACAAAACAGTTTGTCTCTGTAGGTGAACTTAGGTTCACCCTTCATGACAACTTTATATTTAATTATAGTGAGGCTTAAAGTTATGCATAATTAAGGGCGTGCAGGTGGCTTTCGTCAAAAAAAGGTGAGCATAGACTGTAGGCTTCATTCAGCCGCCTCAGCTCCCTCCACGCTCCATGGATACTACTCCCTGTCCATTGGATTAGCCAGGAGTTAGGCGTATGTAATCTCGCATTTCCAGACCTTCCTCCACAGAGCTGCGGAGGAAGGTCTAGCTAGTCCACACAGCATTCCGGGATGGGAGAAAAACGTGCTCTGGTTTTTACTATAAATATAGTCTTTGGGGAATACAAGAAAAAAATCTAAATTTGGGTCAATCTGACCTCTCTACTATTTTTTTCTTGATAACAATCATCACTATGGTTATTTGATGGTTAGAGGATGCTTTTGTATGCATTTTACTTTTTGACCATTTCATCATCTTCTAACAATAACACTATACAAATATAATAGAATTAATTAAACCAATGACCTGTTATAGTGCCATTTTTGTGTTTAAACTTTTGCCCGTATGAGATGCAACAATCAGCGTTTGTTTTACTAAATTACAAAGAAAAGAAGTGTGTGATTAGTCAAACTACAAATGGAGAGACCAACCATCTGTTTCCCTAGGAGCACAATAGGCCTTAGACACTTAGGAATGACATTTCGGATACTTTGGTGTAAGTTTGACTGAAATTCAAAGTATTCAGATGTTACTGACCCCAGTGTGAAGCGTAGCTAGTTGGTGACCAGTCAAGCATGAGGTTGTTGATCAAAACGCATATAACGCTAGATTATAGTTTTACTCAAAGAGTTCAACTTTTAATGAAATTAAGTGTTGTTTAATGGATTCACAATGCCCTTTCTAAATCAACTATAGCATTTGTAATTGAGTCTGCCTGCTATCTAAACAGCTGTTTCCATAATAATAAAGAACGGCTGTGTTTAAGACTAATGGTAACGTTAGCAGCCTAACGTTGAGTGTGGGTGTTTAGCTAGTTTTATTATTTACAGCCTATGTTTTTTAGCGAGCGTTAGCTTGGGAGAAGTTAGGACTTTCATTTCTCACAGACACCCACACACAGGCTATTGCCTCACAACTAGTATCGAGAGGTAACCTTAGGTTAGCTAAAAACCAAACTCCAACTGTTAAGGCTAATTAATTACCTTGGACGACGACTAGAATGAACAGGACACCGAAAAGCATCGTAACAGAGTCATTTCACACAGTCCCCGAACACGTTTGTCACCATAGCAGTTTATCTGTCTGTTGAACAATAAGACGACACTTCCCCGAAAAATGAAATTGACGAGTCTGGGAAGTTCCTTGTTTTTTGAGCTTCCTGAAACGCCCCTTAAGGGGAACAGGGGCGATTCCAGGATTTTTAAAGTGGGGTGGCCCAATAATCAGTCGGGGGGTCAGGGGATTTTATCAGTCTTCTGATAAAATATAGACATAGACAACATAGAAAATCTGCTTAGAAATGTAGTACATTTTGGATAGGATAGAACAACACAATTCAATTTTGCTAAATAAAACATATCGCATTCATTATTAATTTAACTTGTTGTTTTTCAACAAATTGTATATCCAAATACAATACACATTTTCAATGGGCTCTGAAGGCAAACGTTTAGATATGTGGAAACATGAATTGGTCATGTGACTAGGGCTGGGAAGGTTTTTTGTCACAGAACCGTATAAAAATAATGTGCAATACACTTACAATAAACTTGCCTCAAACTTAAACAGAAAACATTGCTGTACACAGTTTTCAGATAATAGGAAACAGAACAGAAAGAAGTGTGCAATGCACAATTTATTTCTTACAGCAACAAGTGCTCTACAGTGAGTTCAATATGTTTCTACTTCTAAACTGGCCTCAAAAACAAAGTACACAGCTGCCATACGTGTGTTTAAAGTAGACATCCTTTTACCAAATCTAAAGGCAGCGATTGGCAGAACAGGCAGCAAAGTGACAGTACTCTGATCCAATGGAAATCAAATTTGTCAGATTGACAACACTCTAGCCCAATTGATTGGGGGGGTAATCATATGTCAGGGGGGAGGGGTGCCACCTCAGGCCCCCCCTCTAGATCCGCCCCTGAAAGGAAACATGACCTATATTACACACCAATAATAATAATATCATTAATAATATAATAGTGTTAAAATATTGATGTTGTTGCTGTCATTTGATTGCTATGACCAGGGATGTAGTGGAGGCTAAACGCACGTAAACGCCGTTTACGCACCTCCCAAAATTCGAAAATAGCGTTTATCCACCTCTAAATTGCGTTTATCCACCCCTAAATAGCCTATAGTTCCTAAGCCATTTTAAATTAAGCTTATGTCGTTTTAGTTTCATATTGTTCATTATTAGTTTCATAGGTTGTTAAACCTAAGACGAAGTCTTTCATAATGCACTGCATTACTTTCAGTGTTGACCAATCTCTTGCGGTGTTTGGTGTTTTAAGCCCACAACGTCGCCTGGTAGGCACTGGGAATAGGCAATGGTTAGGTGCCTTGAAGTCATGAAGTCAATGGTCGCAGCGCTGCCTTGAAGTCAGCGTTGGGGGCTTAATACACCATCAAGCATCTCTTGCGTAGCCAGCAGGAAGCAGCAGACTGCATCAAGATTCATCAGTCACTAGCCAAAACTAGCCTACATGTCTCATGTAATGAATTGTAAAAATGGATATCCGGCAATTTTTTAAGCGCCGTCAAGACAGCAGCCCTCCTCCTGATGCCAGCAAACGGCCTCGGCTACAAGCCCAAAGTGAGTGAGCTCGGAAAACTAAACTTAATGTTTTTTAGGTTAATTTGGTTCATGGTAGATTCATGTCACTGACTCAACAAGTCACCTCTACCTTTTCCCATTAGCCCATGTTACAAGTAAAATTCAGGATACATTATCAGATAAATAACTGGATGTAATTATATGCATTCTCTGGCATTTAAACCACTGAAAGTTTGTGACAACAAGCTCCCTTTGCTAGTCAGCTAGCTAGTTAAATGTTATCGCTAATAGCCGTTCACGGTTTCGCGGGTACGGTAAACGTTTCTATGGAAACAGCGAGTTGGACCAATCAGAGACGTCGCTGTTAAGCTTAGGACTGTGGGTAGTGTAGTTTTTCTCCATAAGATTGCGGATAAAAACATGTTTTTCTGATAATAACGTTGATTTCATACAGACCTCTAGCTTCTACAGGAGCAGAAACTTTCGTTTCACAACCACGTAGCTCATGGTCAGTCTACCTCAGATGATTTAGACATTATGGCTGATAATCTAAATCCTTATGGAGAAAAATAAATGTGAGTTGTACTTCGGGAACCGGCTGTGGGCAGGACAGTTGAAGTCTTTGGATAAATAAATGAGCTAGTTTACTGTTTCCATTAGAAATGATTGACGGGGGAGTTCCCCCTCCCCCTTGCCCTTCTCGAAATGGTACTGTACTCGCACAGAGACAGTATTAAGTCAATTAACTTAAAGGTGTAGATAGGCTATAGCATTCAGACTGGATACCTAAACATTGAATGCATACTAAATAATTAATTTTAATGGTTTGTCTGAAAGGGTTAGTCTAAAGGCCTTATAATGTGACCAGAGAGAGAGAGAGAGAGAGAGAGGAGATGAGGAAAAAGGAGGAGAAGAGGTAAGACAAACAGAAAATGAAGAAACAGAGACAGGACAATTCGAGAGAGAAGGAACAGAGAGAGGAGAGACAGAGAGAGGAAAAGCTGAGGATGAAGGAACAGAGAGAAGAGAGACTGAGAGAGGATAAGCTGAGCGTGAAGGAACAGAGAGAGGAGAGACTGAGAGAGGAGACGCTGAGGATGAAGGAACAGAGAGAAGAGAGACTGAGAGAGGAGAAGCTGAGGATGAAGGAACAGAGAGAAGAGAGACCGAGAGAAGATGCCACCCACGCATTTGGACTGAAAAGCAACACAGTCAGTTTAAAAAAGCTAACCCTTGGCTAATTGTCAATGGTGATTTTCTTGGGTGTCGTACTTGCCAAACTGTCAAATGCCTTGGAGTGTTTAAAGAGACAGGCATGTCTCTCTCGAATGAATGGTCGCAGACTAAAGTTACATACAGCCACAATGGCAATCACCAATATAAGCTGTCATGCTTAAGGAGCAAAATCTACAGGCATGGGACATCAAAAAGTCCCAAGGCAGCAGAAAATACAGTGAACACAAAAAAACACAATTGATGTTTCCATACAAAAACAAGTGGAGGAGGAAGCAGAGAAGACAGCCTCACTGTTTCGAACAGCATACATCCTAGCAAAGAACAACAGGCCATACACAGACTACCAGGAGCTGGTGGTGCTCCAGCAAGAAAATGGTCTTGACATGGACACCACTCTCCATTCCAGATATACTGCAAAAGGTATAATTGATCACACAGCAAAAGAAATGAGACAGAAAATATTGCACCACATACTAACTAAAGACCAGAGGTTCAGTGTTTTAATTGACGAGTCCACAACTCTTAGCAAGAAATCGGCACTAGTAGTGTATTTAACGTCTGTAATAAATGATGTGCCCACAGTTATATTCCTTGATTTAGTTGAGCTGGAAAGCCAGTCAGCTGAGAATATTACAAAGAGTTTGTTTCAGTGCCTCCCAACTTGGGGACTGGATGAACATTTCATCCAGGCAAATTTAATTGCTTTAGCTTGTGATGGAGCAAGTGCCATGCTAGGGAGAAAATCTGGGGTTGCTACCCGCCTACAACAGATGTATCCAAATCTTATAGTGTGGCACTGCCTCAACCACAGATTGGAATTGGCCGTGGGAGATACAGTCAAACGTGTTAACAACATAAACCATTTCACTTCATTTTTAGACAAAATGTACACACTCTACCATAGGTCACCAAAGATCTGCCGTGAACTGGCTCAGCATGCACAACAACTTGAAATAAGTTTGCAGAAAATTGGGAGGGTCCTTGATGTTAGATGGGCAGCCAGCAGTTTCAGAACAGTTAAGGCTGTATGGAACTCGTACAAAGCTTTGCATCAGCACTTTACTGCTGCTTCTGTGGATGGCACAAGAGAGGAAAATGAGAAGGCGTCAGGGGTCAGGGGTCTGATGGCCAAAATGGAGACACAAGAATTCCTGTGTGATTTAGCCTTAATGTATGACATGTTAGAGGAAATTGCACACCTTTCCCTGAACTTGCAAGGAAGAGGAATGACACTCACAAAAGCAGACAAACTTATGAGAAGAACCATTCGCATTATTTCATCCATGATGACCGCTCCAGGTGATAAAAGACAAGAAGCTCTTACAGCTGCAGAGAGACAGGAGTTTAAGGGCATCCCCTTAACAACCACTCCGAGGGTAAGACAGATAGACTCCTCAATGTTCTTTCAGTCACTCTTTGGGAACATGGAGGACAGGTTGTTCAGCACTGGTTCAAGCAGACACCCTGGCATATCAGCTGAGAACACCAGTTAGTATACAGATTAACTTGATCACTTTAAAGTTCTCAATCCAGAAAACTGGCCTGTTCCCTCACATGAGCAGTATGGGGAAGCTTGCATCAAACAGCTCACACTAAGGTTCAGGCTTGACCAAAGGAAAGTGCTTGAGGGCTTCAGGGATTACAAAGACGACTCTAGTGTGATACCTGAAGACTTGTCCCCACTCACAAACATTCTCACAAACATTCTCAGCCTGATCTCTGTGAGCAGTGCAGAATGTGAGCGAGGATTCAGCTTAATGAATATCATCATGTGTCCACTGAGATGTAGACTCCTGATCGAAAGCGTCTCAGCGTTGATGTTTGTTAACCTGAATGGTCCTCCATTGTCAAAGTAGAACCCAATGGCGTATGTGAAATCTTGGCTGGTAAAGCACAGAGGAGCTACAGACACACGGACACGCCCCTGCAAGCCATCACCTCAAGTGGACAAAGAGACACTCTGGGCATTGTTGTGATATTAATTCATTACAGGCAGCTGGTTTAATGTAGGGAGCATGTTGAAACCCAACTGTACAAGAGATTCAGAGGGAATCAAGCCTGCACCAGGTTACAGGGCTATATACAGAATACCTTCATGTGAGATGTGAGCCCATGTTCAACTCAATATATTGTATTTGTTTACTTGTTTATCACCTGTGAGAATGTACTTGTCTGCAAAAAAGACAAATACAGGAGCATAATGTGATGTCATTATTAGAGCTGCAAAGATTAATAGATTAGTTGTCAACTTTTAAATTAGCATTTTCCAATTGCTAAAACACCATTTTGCAAACTAGGCTGGTTTTATCACTCTCATCTTTAGTATGCTTGGCCATAATACTAAAATAGTTCAAATTATAGAAAATTCTTCAGATTGTTCACATGCACAGAAGTATTTTCAGATACACATGCTGTTGAATTTTTTTAATTTTTTATTTAAATTATTTATTATTATATATTAATATTATATAATTTTATATTATTTATTTTTATTTTTCACCAAACAAGTCAGTGCAACATTTGCACAGCAGATATATTTACATTGGACTGAACAAAATTATGCTCTCAAAAAACAGTAAACTGAAAAAGAAAATTGCAGAAAAAATGTACAGAAATGTTGTAAGGTGCTCACATGTGGTCATTTCATAGTGCTTACTATTGATTGAAGAGGGAACAATGAACCATTGAGGTGTTTGGCCAGGTGACACATATATTGGCCGCTTAGCTCATGTAGACTCATTTTGAATGGCAGTGTTCATATGGCAAACGTGACTTTATATCAAATTGTTGTGTCTTATGTAGAGAACTGTGTTCAGTGCATTTAAAAAGTGCCATTTTGAATTGCAAAATGTGTGTAAAGTAGAGAATATGTGTTTAGACTTTTGGAGACTTGAGAAGAGGTTTTGCTCTGTATGTGTTAGTTTAAATAATTGTGCTATGCATGTCATTGTAGTGTGTAGTGTGGCGCCAGGTTTTGAGGTTAATATGTTAATATTGAATACATGCTGTTCATCAACCCCCCATACAATTTAGAACAGTTTAGTTTAGTAGTTTAGCCATTATGCTTATGGAAACTACAGTGCAACTTGTATTGTCTTTCTTCTGTTAATTACAGAAACTGAGTTTTCTTTAAATTAAAATATGTGGCACCAGATTCATCCTTCTGTCGTCAATCTGCCCCTGCTACATTAGCAATTGGAAAAAACTGTAATCGACAACTATTTTGATAATCAATTAGTCGGTTTGAGTCATTTTTTTAAGACAAAAGTAAAAAATTCTTTGATTCCAGCTTGTTAAATGTGAATATGTTCTAGCGTTTCTCCTCTGTGACAGTAAACTGAATATATTTGAGTTGTGGACAAAACAAGACATTTGAGGATGTCATCCTGGGCTTTTGAGAAACACTGATCCACATTTTTCTGACATATTATAGACCAAACAACTAATCGATTAATTGAGAAAATATTCAACAGATTAATCGACTATGAAAATAATCCCAAATCCCTAAACCCTAATCATTATGTACAAGTGCATTGCATTGGAAGCCCTGGATATAAGCCTCCCTCTCTATCTCTCTTAAAGATTTTTGTTCTCTCTGTTTTGTCATTTAGTAAACTTATAGATTTAAACCATATTATTCCTTCTTCAGTCTCTTTAACAAGATCTTAGATTAATGTATGAATTGAATAGTGATTGTGTGACCTATGATGAGGGAACAACCAGTGATACCCTTGGTAGTACCATCAAATGATAGCCTATAGCGATGTCATCAGGATACACATACACCGGTAGGCAGTGGCCACCTTACCGGGTGACCACGTCGTGGTCCACCAGAATTTATAGTTTACCCACCTCTTTTTTTACCACTACACCTCTGGCTATGACATATATATGCTTTATATCTATGGCTATGACTGGCCATAAATGGGTGCATAGGGCCTATGGTTAGCAACAACTAGGCTGTGGCATTTAAACCATGTTCAATTGGTAATAATGGGCCGAATGTGTGCCAAGACAATATTCCCCACATTTTACACCAGCAGCAGCCTGGACAATAAGGCAGTGTATTCATGGATTCATGTTATTTATACTAAATTCTGGTCCTGACATCTACACGTGGTAGCAGAAATTGAGATTTTGAAAGACAATGTTATTTTTCCAATCTTCTATTGTCCCATTTAGGTGAGTCTTTACTCTTAGGTTCCTGTTCTGAGCTGACAGGAGTGGCACCCACTGTGGTCTGCTGTTGACGCCCATCTGCCTAATGGTTCCACATGTTGCTCTTGAGTTAACGTCTGGCTGTCACCTTTTCTGTCAGCTTAAACCGGTCTTCTCCTCGGACGTCTCTCATTAAGAAGATGTTCTCACTGCTGCTCACTGGATGGGTTTTAGTGTTTGCGCCATTCTCTGTAAATTCTAGAGACTGTTGTGGTGAAGCACCCTGGAGATCAGCAGTGTGTGAGATACTCCAACCACCCTGTCTGGCATTCCACGGTCATCGCCCCACATTTCTGGTCTGAACAAAACTCAACATCTTAATAATAATGCATTTTATTCACATAAAACTTTTTACAACACTCAAAGACACTTTACAGAGTATTTAAAAATAATTATTTGAGATCTCCACTTTTGAGCAAATTTGAAATTTTATTGGTCAAACACTTAATTTTCTACATTCTGGTGAATTTTTCTGCAACAATTTGTGCCTTGTCTGCATCAATTTATGGTGCAAATGTCTTTATGTAAAGAAAGTTATAATATATATATATATATATATATATATATATATATATATATATATATATATATATATTTATAGCATTATTGTTAACCCCCCCATAAATTACGCTTATGGTTGTGGCAAAGGGAGGTTCTGGAGGACAGGGGTGATGTGGTCACGGGAGTGTGAATGGGTGAGCAGACGAGCAGCAGAGTTCTGGATGTACTGGAGTTTATTTCGGTCTTATGATGATGTACCATAAGAATGATATCGCAGTAGACAAGTCTGGATGTATTGAAGGCATGGATTGAGGTTTCGGCAGCAGAGAAGGTGAGTGACGGGTGGAGACGGGCAATGTTTTTGAGGTGGTACATGGGCAGGAACCCAGACAAAACAAACCATCACGTCCTTATTGTACAGTCTGTATAATAAATTATTCATTTCCAAAAATTAAGATCTAATTTTTGGAAATTGTCTACGTGATTTCACTGTTTTGATGCTTGTAAATGCTGCCAAACTTTCCGAAGCAATTAGTGCGTTACTTTTGTTTCAATGCTACTATAATAGCTAGAAGCTCAACTGTATGAACTGATAGATGATATGTGGCTCTCTTCTTAATAAATATCTTATATTGTGGATTAATGAAAACTGCAGCTCCAGTACGTCCAGTCTGAGTCTCTTTTGAACCATCTGTAAATTTCAACAACTTATCTGCTAAGTGCTGCTTAATATAATGCTGCACTATATTCCCAGAAGATCTCTGCTCGGGCTTCTTTCACAATTTCAGTTGGATATTTAAATCTACTAATGGCATCACAACCGGAACGGAAAGGGAGAGGAGGATATTAGAGTTTGTGGCCTTGTGGGTTATCAGTTCACACAAAGCACAGACACCTTCTTCTGAGACTCTCAGTCTCTGAAGTCTAAACAACCCCCAATCCACATGCAGGAATGCAAATGAACTGTCGTTTAGATTGGTGTATGAGAATGCAGTGTGCTGAATGAAAAAACACAAGGCACAATAAACAATAAAGGCTTAAATGTGATTTTGCCATTACATTACCTAAACAGATTTTCGGCTTTTACATTTCCCATCCACACAAAACTATGAAAATTGGACTTGTTATGCTCCCAACAATCCCGCAAAATGGCCTTTGTAGGTGATCTCTACCATGACCTTGTAAATTGACCCATATACGCCAGTCACTTATGTGATAGCTCCTCGACTCCTCGGTCCTCGGCTGAACTGGAAGTTGTTCTGTCCCTCCTCGGTAAAGCTCTTATTTTGGTTCCGAGGACCAAGGAGCGAGCATCGAGGAGGGATCACCGAGGAGATATAGGCGAGGATACATGAGAGCAGCCTTCCCGGAAGCCTAGCAGCTGAAGGAGTTGCTAACTCCGCCTAAACAGCCCAACACATATTCACGTGACGCTCCAGAGGAAAGGATGTCTCATCCCTCTAAAATACATTTTCTCGTTGCCTCTCTCCTCCCGTGATTTCCTCGCGTCTCTCCCGTGCCTGCTCGGTGGTAGGGACTAAGACGTGAGGATAGGAGGCAAGTGGAGGAGTCGAGGTTAAATGTTTAAACAATACTTTATTAAATCAAATTGAACCAAATTAACTACAGTATATACAAAATGTGATGTGGAAATCAGTGGAGTCAGTGACATCGGGTGTGCATGCGTGGCAGAGGTGAGTGTATGCTGGAGATGTAAAGTGTGAGCTTAGCAAAAGGCAAACCTATGGCAACATAACCAAATCAGACCTTGGTGTGCCAGTGGAGACAGCCAGAGCAGAGAGAAGGAGAGACATAAGGCTAACCCTCAGCACACCGGGTGACCTGAGTTGTTCTAATTAGTGACCTAAAAACAGGAGGCACAGGTTAGAAAAACAACTCCACAACGTCAATAACAAAAACACTCAAATAACACCACAGGGGCATCACGTCCCTAGTACGTCTGACACGTTCGCTCCCTCCCTGCTCGTTCAATTCAATTCAATTTTATTTATAATATTCATAACAAGAGTTATCTCAAGACACTTTACAGATAGAGTAGGTCTAGACCACACTCTATAATTTACAAAGACCCAACAATTCCAGTAATTATCCTAAGAGTAAGCATTCAGTGGGACAGTGGTGAGGAAAAACTCGAAACCTGGGACAGACCCAGGCTCTTGGTAGGCGGTGTCTGACGGTGCCGGTTGTGGGGGTGATGAACAGTGGCAATGATAGTCACAATAATGATTACGGAACAGTGACTAGAAATAGTAGTTGTAGTTCACGGCATAGCAGGGCACTGCAGGGTGTTACAGGACGTAGCAGGGTATAGCAGGGCGTAGCAGGGTGTAGTAGGATGCAGCAGGAGGTAGCAGGCCACTGCAGAGCGTAGCAGGTGTAACAGGGCATAGCAGGGTGTGCAGCAGGACCGCGGCGACAGGCTG
>CM042327.1:23806011-23811011 GCA_023566125.1 Zingel zingel
TCTATCTAGCTACTGTATCTATCTAGCTATCTAATTTTGATGTAATCTATTGGAGATATGATTATGACATATATGTTGAATCCCCTTAGTCAGTGTGTGATTTTCCAGGGGGGATGCGTGGGATTTCCCCCTTTCTGGTCTACATATCCCTGCCTCTGCTGAATTATTTGTATCCCCGGTGGGAACAAAATGTATCCCCTCCCTCAAGGGATCAATGCTAATTCACCAATAGACCATATATAATATGAGTAAAGCACTGTAACATGAGCTAGTGATAGAAGGATAAAATCCGAGCAGCAGTTGCTGGTTGTATTTAGCCACTAGAGAGCTCCGGGACGCCGGCTACCAGCGGAAGTTGTTAAGCCGCCAACAGGTGACTGTGAGCCGGCTACAGGCACCGCCAGATGACGGTCCTTTCAGGGGCCGTGGTAGTGGAGTTTAGCCAGAAAAAGTGAGCATCATGCAGCGATGACAGTTAAGTTTAGGCACAAAAACGACTCGTTAAGTTTAGGAAAAAGATGGTGCTCGGATTAAAAAACTCCAGAGGAACGAATGAGCGTTTTCAGGGTGAAGATTTTCACCGCGAGGTGAATTGCGCTTTTTTCCGGCGTGAAAGCGTTGTATTTGTCATTGAATACTGAAATGCATAGTTAAGTGTTAGTCTTCCTGGAGATTCATGGTATTTCAAGGGGGATTTAATTCATGTTTTGTTTTGTGGTGCATGATCAAAAAACATCCTCCTCCTCTTCTTCACAAATCGCACCCTGACCTTAGTAATTAGGAAGTTATCTTACAGTGACACTTTGTTACAGTAAATCTTGGTACTTGTCCCAGTGTCTGATACGCAAACAGTGTGGTTGCAATCTGCAATGTCTTACATGAGGGACATCTCATGGTCTCCAAGATTATAATAGATGGTGGCGAGTTGGTAGAAAGCCTGGGTATTGTCACTCTTTAACTTGGATGCAGCTTTGAGGTCACCAATGGCCTTCCCCATCTCTCCCATTTGAATAATCATCCGCATCATAGATGTCATCATATTCAAGAGAGCAATCTCAGCTAACAACACATCCTTTACAAATAGACCTGGGTGTACTGAAAGTGTTTCCTGCTAGCTCAGCTTAGGAAAAAAGAATAATAATGAATAAATGTGATGCATTAACCTTGGGCAACATTTACACAATTATTATATAATTTCTATTACATACAAACTCCCAAAAACTGACGAACAGTACAAGACAATACAAGACTGACCATTGAGCTTCAAACTACATATAATAAAGCTTATCAAAAGGTGACTGGTTTCTTTGTGTTCAATACAAGTAAATGTAAAGGCAAGGAATTAATGATCAAAACAGGCTTATGAGGCTGCAGGCCCGCCACATGCCCTTGGCACAATAGGGTCCTGTTGACATGAAGTTTAAACTGGATGTTACTTACTAGGGATAGACCGATTATTGGCCCTGGTCGATTATCAGGCCGTTTTTTGGCAGTTTGCAGATTATCTGTATCTGCGTTTTATTTTCCTGATAACCGATAAAGTTAATGAATTAAAAAGTGGTCTCTTTGGCTCGGCTACAGCTCTGTGTCTGTCCCTCTGCTTCAGTTTCACTCACCACTGAGTCTGACTTAATGTCCCCCCCACAATGCTACCTGACTCTCTTTTACTGGGTATTATGTTGAAAGATTCTAATGTATTACATAATTGCTTAAAGCATTTAAACAAAGTTTTGTGTTGGAGTTATCAGTTATCGGTTTCATTAACTTAAAAAGAAGTATCAGTCGATCCCTAATACCTACCAGCTTCTTCAAGTCCCTCTTTGCTTCATCTAGTCTCCCCTGCTTCAGATGGAGAGTTCCTCTCTGAAGGCGAGCCTGTATGGAGAGAGGAGTGCAGACTTATCAACATAGCTGACATAGTCTTCCCATTGCCAGACCTAACTCCACAGCGCTGCAGCTGACTTCACTGACTGGTTTCCCAACATAGTTGTGCCTTGGGTTCATATACAAGTTGCACATATATTGCATAGCCTATACAAATATACCAGTTTCTTCCAATGATTTGTGTCCAGTAGATGTGTTCCTCATACAGTTCTGTCAGACCAACAATATAAGTCTGCAGTATGACAAACTGTGTGCAACTATGTGAAAATAAAAGTTTCAGACCAACTGATGTAAAAACAGAAACTCACAGATGTGAAGTCCGGTTTGAGTTCAATAGCTCTGCTCAAATCTTGCAGTGCAGACTTTGACTTCCTCATTGCTAGAAAGACTATAGCTCTCCTGTAGTAGGCCATGTAGTTTTTGGGACCCCCATCTGACGAAAGGATACAGTTAACATGACTAAACAAGTTTTGGGTTAAATTTCCTGCTGTAAAAATATATATTTAAAATGTGGCATGCTTCTGTCACTTACCCACAGCAGCATGGAAATGAGAGAGGGCATCGGCTAGCTGGCCAGCATCGAGCAGTTTCTTCCCCATCAGCATATGACTGTCTACACACCCATACCTGTGACATTTCACTCCTGAAAAACATGCACAATACTGATATCCTGCACCACAATACAAAGCATATTAGCACAGACTAGTTACTACAGTAATGTTAATGTTCCTAATGTATCCACGTTAAGTATTGACACATGATAGGCGTTAATTATGAGAGAGATGACGAGCTAGCTGTCATATGTAAGCATGTTAACATTACACCTGTAGGCTCAAACTAACTAGTTACTTTAACTAATAAGCTTAAATCGGTTTGCTTCAATATAAGTTAACATAACTGATTAACGTAAGCCAACAGCTAGCGGAGTATGGCATGCCGTTTAGGAAATTATTATATATATATATATATATATATATATATATAGATATCTGTGTGAAGTTTGAATTTATGGAACGATACTTAAATATATGGAATGGAACGTGAGAATATTAAATGAAAGTCTAAATAATGGAATAAAGTTTGAATATACAGAATTAAAGTCTAAGGAATGAAAGTCTGAAAATATGTAAGAAAGTCTGAATATATGGAATAAAGTTTGAATATATAGAATGAAAGTCTAAGGAATGAAAGTCTGAAAATATGGAATAATGTCTGAATATATGGAATAAAGTTTGAATATATAGAATTAAAGTCTAAGGAATGAAAGTCTGAAAATATGGAATGAAGTCTGAATATAGAATAAAGTCTGAACACATGAAAGGCTGAATAGTTTAAAAACCTATAGGAGGGCCCTCAGAAATGCCAGATCAGACTATTACTCATCATTAATAGAAGAAAACAAGAACAACCCAAGGTTTCTTTTCAGCACAGTAGCCAGGCTGACAGAGAGTCACAGCTCTACTGAGCCATCTATTCCTATAGCTCTTAGTAGTGACGACTTCATGAGCTTCTTTAATGATAAAATCATAACAATTAGGGATGGAATTCATCACCTTTTGCCCTCAACTTCTAATGGTTCACCTTTTGATACAGGAGTGCTAGAAAGAATGACAAGACCTGACATATACTTTGACTCCTTTTTTCCTATAGACCTTCAGCAATTAATGCTAAAGGTCTCTTCAGCAAAGCCTTCTACCTGTCTCTTAGACCTCATCCCAACGAGGCTACTTAAAGAAGCGTTACCCGTGGTGAACACTTCATTACTAGATATGATCAATATGTCTTTATTAACAGGTTATGTACCGCAGTCATTTAAAATAGCTGTGATAAAACCTCTTCTGAAAAAACCCACCCTCGATCCTGAGGTCTTAGCCAACTATAGACCTATATCTAACCTTCCCTTTCTCTCCAAGATCCTTGAGAAGGTAGTCGCTAATCAGTTATGTGACTTTTTACATAGGAATAGTCTATTTGAGGACTTTCAGTCAGGATTTAGAAAGCATCATAGCACAGAGACGGCACTGGTGAAAATTACTAACGACTTTCTAACTGCTGCTGACAAAGGACTTGTCTCCATACTTGTGTTATTAGATCTTAGTGCTGCATTTGACACTATTGACCATACCATCCTGTTACAGAGATTGGAACACTTAGTTGGCATTAAAGGAATCGCACTAAGCTGGTTTAAGTCCTATTTCTCTGATCAATCTCAATTTGTTAATATCAACGATAAATCCTCCAGGTACGCTAAAGTTAGCCATGGGGTTCCTCAAGGCTCAGTGCTTGGACCAATTCTATTCTCCTTGTATATGCTTCCTCTAGGCAATATTATTAGGAAACACTCAATTAACTTTCACTGTTATGCGGATGACACCCAATTATACTTATCAATCAAGCCAGACGAAACCAGTCAGTTAGCTAAACTGCAAGTGTGCATTAAAGATATAAAATCAAAAAGTTGAACTCGAACAACACTGAGGTTATTGTGCTGGGCGCTAAACATCTCCGAACTTCATTATCTAAAGACATAATTACTCTGGACGGCATTGTCATGGCTTCCAGCACTACTGTCAGTAATCTAGGAGTTATTTTTGATCAGGATTTATCGTTTAACGCCCACTTAAAACAAACCTCAAGAACAGCTTTTTTCCACCTTTGTAATATTGCCAAAATTAGGAACATCCTGTCTCAAAACGATGCTGAAAAACTAGTCCATGCATTCGTTACTTCCAGGCTGGACTACTGTAATTCCCTATTATCAGGATGCTCAAATAAAACTCTTAAGACTCTCCAGCTGATCCAGAATGCTGCAGCGCGTGTTCTGACAAGAACTAAGAAAAGAGATCATATTTCTCCTGTATTAGCTTCTCTGCATTGGCTTCCTGTAAAATCCAGGATTGAGTTTAAAATCCTTCTCCTGACCTACAAAGCTCTAAATGGTCAAGCACCATCATATCTTGGAGAACTCTTAGTACCTTATTGTCCCACTAGAGCACTACGCTCCCAGAATGCAGAGTTACTTGTGGTTCCCAGAGTCTCTAAAAGTAGAATGGGAGCCAGAGCCTTCAGCTATCAGGCTCCTCTCCTGTTGAACCAGCTCCCAGTCTGGGTTCGGG
>CM042327.1:23818511-23853511 GCA_023566125.1 Zingel zingel
TCACTCCAAAAATATCATGCTAGTCACTACAAAATATACAGTGTCGAGGCTACATACATCGCAACAGTCTCACCCCAATGAGGCAGTGTGTCGACACGGACCGAGCCTTGTACAGGCTCAGGCTGTGGATATACAGACAGAGGAGAGCAACCTGTCTGGAACTCAGCGTGTGTGTGAGAATCCACAGTACACGCACAGTAAAGTCGCTCATTTTGACACCAAGGTTTGGTATAAGAGGTGATTTATTTAATTTGAATGATTGTCCATTAACATGGGTGCTGTAGATGCAATAGTTGGTAGATGTGAGGCCAGGGACACACGTGGACAACGCCACTGCTTCGTCCACACTCACGTCACCAGTACATTGCTAAACAATATGCTTATATACAATATACATTATATACAAGTTACAACAAAAAGGCAAGACATGAGGCAATGCAGATTGAAAATTGCAATAAAGGATGACTGGATCAAGCTTGAGGAATTGAAGTCATAAGTTGACTAGACAGCTTTCTACACGCTCTGTAAGACTTAGAAGGTTGTTGCATTTAAGTGATTATGCACTCCTTAGTCTTTCAAAATGTTACTTTATTGAACATCCTGCCTTGAATTAATTTGTTTTGTTGCCATTTTTCCTATCACATTCTACAGTTTGAACACTTGCCGTCTCAAAATGTCACCAATATATCCCAACACTGCAGAATCTTTTATCTGCTTTTGATAAAGCAGATAAAAGTGATGGGAGTTGTTTATTTAACTGTACAAGTACACAGAGCACAGACAGCCCTCGCTCTGCTGTATCTATTCACAAAATACGTTTGCTAAGCTGTGGCCATTCAGGGAAAGCTCTGGCTGAATGTAGAACTGTAGACGTGTGTAGATGAAGTTGTGTTACAAGTTTCCCCCTCAAAACATAAAAAAAAAAAAAAAAAAAAAAAAACATGAAAGATGAGTGTAAGTGAGGTGGATATAATATAGCTCCAATGAAAAATATGAGGAAAATATATTTGATACAAATAAATATGTCATAAGAACAAATAAAACTACAATGGCACGCATATTCTATAAGAATCATAAATGGCTTCAAATGCATGTTAAAATGAATGCAAGATTCCCTCAAGAGACAATAAGTCTGACTGATTAGACGAGAAATAGAAAAACCAAAGGACAGAAATGAATTCCTAACTCCATTTTTTTTGTTTTACATACAGAAACTCAAAACGGAACTTTGTAACTATGTTAACAGGTCGGAAAATGTTTCATTTCATGTAAAGAAATTCCACAAGTAGCTGTTTTGGATGAATTGTTGGACGTGTACAGCGCTCCCTGTTTACGGTAAACTACCCTGTTTAAAGGTGAGGCTGCAACATGCAGCTGTCCACCAGAGGATGATTCCCCGAGGAGTTTTTAAATGACTTTTAAGAAATCTGAAGAGAGCGTCTGTGGGGGTCTGCTCTTGTTCTTGTTGATAGTGTTAAACTACCACTTGGCACTTTATGACACTTTGTGTCCTATTCCTTCTTTGTGTGAATGCCCTTAGTGCGTCTCAATGAGATTACCTGTATAAAAAAGAAAAGTTAAATAAAAATAAAGTGGATGTATCTAATCAGCACATACGTTTGAGCAAAATGTTAAACAACAGAACAATTAATGAATCACAATGTCAGTAGGTCTGACCTAGCCTGGCACTGCCAGACTAAGAGCTATAGCGTCTGGAACCACTCAGTTCATTTCAAATTTCCAAGGGGTGTTGCCAACGCTACAGACCAAATTGCCTCTGGCCCAACCGGATAGACCTAGGGGGGGAGGGGGTGGCAGAATCAGATCCATCTGGTTTACCGGCCAGGTCTTACCCTTATCTGGTAATGGCCAGCACTGCCAGTGGTGCTGTTGAGTTGTATTATCCTATAGGTGTCTCTATTATTTTGCCCATCCCATTTATATCAATGAGGATAGGCTATATAACAAACACCTGTCAGGAAGACAATACAGTTCAACAGCCACACAAATTGAATTTTAAACCTCCATTAAGGAGGACTTACTGCCAACAGCAGCTGAGTGTATGTGCTTCCGTTTACTACTGATGCCAGTTATGTTTTGGAAGAAATCACTGCACTCTCCTGTAGGTGCAAAACGGACAAGAGGCAGACTCCACTCAAAGCCTCCCACATCTTGCAACGACTTGCATCCACATCCACTGTTGGTGTCAGTCGTACCCTCTGTAGTCACTTTATTTGACTTCATCTGCTTATGTTTATTGAATTAGGGCTGCATGATATGACCTAAAATCCAAATCACGATTAATTGCACATTCTACCTCGATAACGATAAATGATTGATAATTAATCACGTTGTTCTAAATCATCTCTTTTTGAAGCCAAACTGTTTCCAGACGACGGACACTGCGTTTTCTTTGGGCACAAGTTGCTCAGTTTACTGGGACTCGGTGTTTGAGTCATCCTCCATGATGCTTTCCATGCGGCTGACTGGTACAGCATCAGAAGTTCGATGTCGATACATTTTCGATTAATCATCCAGCCCTATATGCAATGCTACCTAATTAGCACCTTTAGGCTACTTATGTGAACCCATTAAAGCATGACCGTAAAACCATGATTTGACTCTTAAAATCATTATTAATGCAGACCAGGCTTCATATATACACTCATAGATACGCAATGTCTAATTTATACTATGCTAACCATCTTTCTGCAGAGCTGCAGAGATGGTTGGCCCCACAGCTCCCAGAGAGAGGCTCGTCTCCTGAAACATGGGACACCAAAGATGCCGCAGAAGTTTGATTGGACATCAGAGCCGGAAGGTGGGATTTCAGGACAGTTATGGTCCCAACATGCATCAGCCCACATAAGCGCACAGCAGCAGAAGTATAAATTTAGCTTGTCCGCTCACCCACATTTAGTCAATTTGAGGGACCTTTCAACCATTCGCAGCATGAAGGCTAAGACTGTGGCTGTTGGAGATGAGGGAAAGGAAATGTACAACATTAAAATCAGGAAGGAACAGTAGGCGACATGAGGATCTGCATCTGTAAGACCGTGAAGACCGCATGTATCCTCCTTGGCAGTTGGAAACATGGAGTGACATCACAGCACATGGTTTTGTTACCGTGTGAGTCGGTCACTCATTATCTTGTATTCTAAAAGTCCTTTTTCCACACTTTTCTTCTCACGGTTTCCTCTCATTTCACAGTGACAGTTGGAGAAAAGACACGCTGCACATTTTCTACAAACCTCTATCTTCCTTAACACGGTTCATCCTCGCCTCATGCTCTTCTCAACAAACGTCTTTTTCACGTGCGTGCCTTGCCTTCATACACACATGTCAACAACGCCCTCGTCGGTGATCAGAAGTCGAGTATTGAGCCCTGGAGCCATGTCCTTCATCTTCACCTGCTCCAAGTCAAGGAAACCCTGCCCAGAGTCTTCGTCCCCCGAGGACGACTGAATGCTGTCGGGCTGCCGCAGGCCCGAGCTGCACCCTGTGGAGTACACTCCTGAGTCTCCGCTCCCACCGCTGCCCTGGCGACTGTGTCTGCCACTGGAGACATAAAGGGGAAGGTACGGTCATTCTATCACTTGCTGGCAAAAATATACAATGCAACACACGTAATTATATGTGAACACTCTGAGGTGAAAGACCGAAAGCCATTTAAATATAAAAACCCCTTGAAAATGTTGGGGGTTTCCCGCAGGATTGTGTGCGACTGTGTTGGGTGGATCTCAGAGCCTCTAGGGGGCTCGCTCCCCCAGAAGAAAAAAGTGTCCATTTCAAAGTTAAATGCATCATCGTCGTCTTGACGCACTTCCAAATCCAAATAATCTTTTGACCATATACTGTATGTATTTTATACTCTGTGTTAACGCCTTATTTTGAAAAGCGGACGTAGTCCCATGTGTGTCCTGGGCCGTTTCAATGCATTTACGGTAAAGGTCAGATTACAGGGGCACTCCAATTTTAGCGGCGGTAGTTGCACCACGGACATGAGAGTGATGGCTAACTTGATGCAGAAACATCACATGCTGCCTCTGGACCACCCGAGAAGCTCAGAGGACAGGATAAGACCTAGGTGGGCTGATCGCCATCTCTTGCATCTCCGTGGTCAAAGCCCTCGCCGCCAGAAACGGACACAAGCGGAGCGGAGCCTAGTCTCAGCGAGTAGAGCACACGTAGTGACATTGCTCGCGGAGCAATATTTGTAAACTTATTTAAATTGAAATATTTGTTTACTTTTTACTTTATTGGCTGCTTGTATTTCCTGGCCCCGCGCAACGTTTCACCTTTAATGTTCTTATGAGACTATTTTGGCTATGAAACTGTGGCGAACACGTGACACGTGAGCTGATGTAGCATCAGAGATGGACCCACCTGCTGTCTGACGGGGGCACCGGCAGGGCCTCAGGGGGAGGGATGTGGATTTCCAGGACCGGTGGTTTTGGACAGACGGTCACCTTATCACACAACAGCTCCGAGTCGGAATCCGGGGTGAGGAGGCGAGGAATGTCAGACTCAGATGAGTCACAAAGATACTGGGGGGAAGACCGGGGTGAGGAGGAGGAGAGAACACAGATCGAAATGAGACTGAAACTGAATGTATAAACTTTAGTGAGATTAAATTCTAACGCTGACATGCAAATTCTTCGTTGACTTATAATCAACGTGGTGGGTACTCTGCTGCTATATCAAGTGGCTAGCTATACAGTACGTTCTTTCACTAACAGCAAGCAACAGAGCCTTCCTGTGCTGCATTTAAAGGGTAAGTACCATTTTTTTTTTCAACCTGGACCCTATTTTGGATGGAGTCTGGTGGGTTTAGTGCTTGCAATCTCAGAGCTGTTTCTGGTTAAACAGAAAGGCCTCAAAGAGGTTTTAAAGGTCTATCTCTGTAGGGATCCTTTCCATAATGATGTCAGACACTTAGAATATTAATCTGAGTCTGTCAGCGGCAAAATAATGCACTTCTGGTGGACTAAATTGACGATGCGCGTTTGCCCCATAGGGTCACATTGCAGCCCGGTCTGTGGCTGCCGGTTACAGCGTTAACGCTTAATACTGAACCAATGTCAAAGATTGTTGTTCCCATCAGTCAATTACAGACAAAAACATAGGAAAATAGGGTTGAAAAAAAAACAGTAGTTACCCTTTACCCTTTAATTCAATTGGCCAAATAAATGACATTAAAAACTATGTTCTCAAAACAACAACTATTTTGACTTTACAGTACATATCAGAAATGTTAACAAACTAGATGTGCCGGCTGCGTGCCCAGAGCCAAAGCTGTGGCTTCATACCTGGAAGTGTGGCGGCAGCTGGCTGGAGGGGTAAAACGTTGCCTTAACAGTCTTGAAGAACCAAAAGGAGCTGCAGATTATGACTAGCACCAACAAGAAGCAGATCACCAGAGAGAGCAGGAAGTAGCCAAAGATCTGCCACCACGGAATGGCACCTGTTGAAGTGTGACACGTACATAGATCACATCAAATTTGAGTCGAGTTGCATGTTGCTTCCGTTATCACCTACATACACTCACACGGTCACATACAAACTTGAATGTGTAGCTTCTGTTATACTCCTTTCCCACTGGCCAAAACCCACTTACAGTACACCCATTAACATCTGGCTTCTGTCTGCAGTGCCAAAGGCTACAATCAACATTTACTCCCAGGACAAAATGACTCTGCAGTAGGCACGGGTATTTATCGACCGTGATGGATACAGGACACCCAGTGTGGACACCGTCTTCTTAAATCTTAGCGAGGTTAATCCAATACACTTTTTGTCAAATTCCTCAAATATCTCCTCATGGTCACGCTCTCTACTTTCTGTGTGCGCTGAAAAAAATCTGGTGTGTAAATGGAAAACAAAGAGAAATGTCACTTCTATGTCAAGATGAAACTCGCAAAAACGCAACAATCCTTTTTCAAAATGGCATTTTTGCAACAAAACGATACACGCATGCACCACTTGAATTACTCTTTAAAAGCAGCAACACACTGATGTACTTTATACAAATCACTGCTCTATTTAGTACTTTGTATACCTATTTTCCCATACAGGCTTCTGTGATATTGTTCCAGTACATCTACTTACATGTTAATGAACGCACATATAGAAAGGCATCAGAAACAAATATATACAGTTTATTTTTTCCCATTGTAGGTTTTTACAACAAAAAACACAAAGAAAAGTAGATTTACAGTACAGTAATAAATACAATGTTACTGTAAACAAACAAAAAAATACTGTAAAAAATAATTGCAGTAAAATTATAGTGCAATGGTAAACAAAAAACTGTTTTGTAAAGGATGTGGTGGATGGTTTATGGATCCTGCCTTCTGTTAGGGTGTGGCCTCCTACTCTTCTCTCTTCCTCTCGCTCTGACTGCCTCCATGTTTGCAAAGTTCTCACGAAAGAGGTGAGCTCACCTGAGGTATATTTGTAGTGCTGAGGCTCAGACTGACTGATGTTCAAGAACTATCTAGTGTTGCCAATTTCAGGTAGTGTTTTGCATTTTGAAGAGAAGTGTTTTCACGATGATTGCAAGAGTTTTCATTCTCAAACAAAGTGTCTAATGTAAGAAACTGTGTTTTGTGTGTTGCAGAAGTGCAAACAAAATGCAAAGCAGAAAACATGTTGGTGCCTTTGCTTAAGGCATGGTTTCAAAAGTTTAGGTTTGCCTTGCTTTCATAATATATGGGCAGCAACAGGCAGATTTGTTTAGGCATTATTTTTTGTGATTAAAAAAGTGTTACCTTCGGTCTGCATGCAGTGGGGTGAGGTGAAGCTGCTCTTCTTGTTGAAGAAGTCGTAGCATGACTGGACGCTCACACAGTACCAGGTCCAGGCCTTCAGGTCCGACAGAGTCACCACGGTGGCCTTGCTAGCCAACGTCTGGGTTTCTAAGGCCTGAAGGAGAGGTGAGACCTTTAGGAAGGCTACTTCATTTCATTTATTCATGAGCCAGCATACTACAGTTAAACCCAACGTTTGAAAAGTTTTTTTGTTTTTTTTTATTGAAAAGGCTATAACAACAGTCAGATCAGATCAGAGTTACTTCATAGCGGTCATGCATTAGTGTGACCACAAATGTCTGGGCGGACAGATCTTTTGACATTGATGGTGGTTTACTGAGATTAATGCTCTGTATGTGAAAAGTTTTCTTATTCATCCTCATTCAAATATGGGTGTATCTATTAAGCAAATGACAGCTGGCAAGCGTGAGAGCAAATACGATAGACAGTGGTGGCTCAAAGGTCTGCGGTCAAAGATGGCGTTGTGTCACAGTGTGCCAGAACATGGTGAAGCAAGGTGTGTGTTGCTGTCCCTTACCGTCACTGGCCTACATTTGCAGTATTGCTACAATAACACTGGCTTAACAATAAGCTGGAATGGAAGTTTCTCAAACAAATAGCTTTATGGCTGGTTCCTCAAAACACCAGTCAACTCTCACAGGAGATGTGCAGGCCAGGCCAGAGGAACTGAGAATCTGAGCTGGTGGAAATTTGGTGTCTCTCCTTTGGGCTGCATGATGGGAGGAAAACGTGCTAATCGTCTTGGGCGGCGCTAAGCACTGGACGCAGCCCAAGTGTCGTTGCAAAATAGCATCGGGAAGGAACTTGTTTTGGTGGAACGTGTGTACGTTCAAAAGTTGTTTTAGTCGTGCAACAGAAAACTCAGATTGGACCGATAGTCTAGCTAGCTGTCTGGATTTACCCTGCAGAGATCTGAGGAGCAGTTAACCATAGTCCTCAGAAATCCACCAGAGTTTAAAATTACAACACAAAGAAAGCGGAATCCGGCCAAAAAGAAAGACATCCAGTGGAATTTTCGGCGGCAACGGAGCAATCCCGGAAGTGAATATAGACATATGTATTATGTAAATAATTAAAAGGACAACACTAGATTAGTGCTTGATCCCCGGCCTTCTAGCCAATAACTTCTCATCCCATAAAATGGATACAGAATGGATACAGAAAACAGGTAGCTAGCGGAGCGATATGGGTTGAGGGGTGTGTTTGGATCAGCAAAAACCTAGTGACATTTCCAAAGAATGTAGTTGTTGTGGTAGTTAATGTAGTCCGATTCATTGGTTTCTGCCACATCTTCCGCCTCCTGACGCAGGTGAGGGAGGTGTGGGTGGAGTCCTCCAGTTCTCTACAGCTCCGCTCGCTGCGGTTCTCCAGAAACTTGGTAACCAACGCCCACTTTTTTATGATGCAGTCTAATACCTCTAGAAATGATCCGACGCCCATTTATCGTGTTTCACTCTGAAAGACGTCACGTTACAGAAGCCTCTTAAGCATTTAAAAACAATCTTAACTTAAATATTAAGGATTTTGGGCTGACCCTGCAAATCATAGGATGTTACCTAAGGCAGAACTAGATAGAATTTACAGTTATCATTTAAAACATACATTATTTCTAAATGCCGACATGTCCAGTAAAATCTTGTTCACATGACTAGAATGTAAAAAAAAAAATAACACAAAAGCTACATGACATGAGGGCATACTGTGTTAAGCCCATGCAAGAACAAGAGGGGGGAAATAGAAGTTTAAGTTTTCAACTGACAAACTGTTTTTTTTTTTTTTTTTAAATAATATACTGTGTGTATTAATCTCTCTGGAGCACATGCAATATTAAAGCACATGTGCATGTCAATATTTCTAATTACTGTTTTTTTTCCTTTTGTGTATGCTTGGTCTTTATCCAAATCATTTGACCTTAGCTATTTTAGAACACGCTGTAGTAACCTGCGTCTTCCTCGTCACACCAGTTTGAAGACCTGCAAGCTGTTCTTTTTACAGACAGCTGGGCGGAAATCCTGGAACCAGAAAAGAACTCACGTACTCTCTCATGTGAGATTCACCCACCTGGTAGCAGAGACAGGAATCACTTCTGCCAGGCATACAGGGCACAAGTAAAAACCAATAGAGCAACATGCCACTGAACATACGGAAGAGAAACACAGAAAGCAGGTGCTCTGTTAACAGGGCTGATTGTGAGTGTGTGGCCTGATTATGTGGCTGCTGCAGTCTCAGAGGTTTCAGCAGCTCTCTTTAGGGACTGAAGAGAAATTAGGAAGTGTGAGCAGGGGAAACTGTTGGGTATTTTCCTGTTCTAACATGTCTGTGTGGATCTCTCCACACTGTAGTTATTAAACAAAGAATCTGTATCTGAGAGTTATCACATAACAAAGGCTAAAGGGGAATTGATGGAAATGATGTAAACGTCTGTGGAAATGCTGATGTATATTCTTCATGTAGTAGAAAAGGCCGCTTTCAGACTGCAGGGGAAAAAAGGTAGTCCTAAGTCAGATACAGGTCTGATTTTTAAGAGCCTTACAGCCAAGTTTAAAGAAGCTAAAGACTCAAACGAAGCTTTGTTGTGTCAAAAGACACAACAAAGCTGTTGCGGATGGGATCACCTGCCTGTTTGACAGCGAGTCTGACCCTGTTTTGGGTGATAATGCCCGGTTGTCAGCCGTTGGAGTTGCTTGTTTCCACTGCACATCAACGCTGACTTCAGTGGCCTGCATGTTTACTTCAGTATGACCGCGTGCTGCGTGTGATGTCTTTGTTATTGTGCATGTGTGTTCAGGACCGTATTGGCCACATATAAAAAATAATGTGACCTAGGGATAGACCGATTATCAGGCCGTTTTTTTGGCAGTTTGCAGATTATCTGTAGCGGCGTTTTATTTGCCTGATAACCGATAAAGTTAATGAATTAAAAAGTGGTCTCTTTGGCTCGGCTACAGCTCTGTGTCTGTCCCTCTGCTTCAGTTTCACTCCCCACTGAGTCTGACTTAATGTCCCCCCCACAACACTATCTGACTCTCTGTTACTGTGTATTATGTTAAAAGTTTCTCATTTATTAAATAATTGCTTAGATCATTTAAACAAAAAGTTTTAAATTGGAGTTTGCAACATTTCCAAATCTAAATTTTGACTTAAAGATTTTCATTTTCACTGTAAATGCATATGGGTTCCAAATACCGGTTATCAGTTTCATTAACTACTTATAATCATTATCAGTACCGCACTTTTAAAAACCAGTATCGGTCGATCCCTAATGTCAACAGTTAAAAAAAACTGGATCTGAGCAATGATTCCAATATGAGCACTACGGCTTTCAGTGTTAACGCAGTCAAAGTTAGTTCAAAGGTATATAGTAAGCATGGGCCTAGTGTTTGTCAGGGGGATGAGAGTTGGGTTTCCTACCTGTGTGTCTACAGAGCGTTCCCAGTAGAGGATGTGGTAGTTCAGGTCTGGGATATGGTCCTTCATGGAGCTGTTGGTGCTGGTCAGAGGGTCAGAGATGATAATGTCCAGGCCACTTCCAGCAGGAGAAAGCTCCACTCTGGATGGAGGACCCACAGCAGCTAGCGGGAGAGAGGAATGGATAGATGGGAGGTCGTTGGGGCCTTTTATTTTTGAAAGCTTCAATAGCACAAACCTCGTATTCAATAACTACAGGAATCTTGTTTCACAATATCATCACATACTCAAGTATAGAAATGAAACTGACACACACACACACACACACACACACACACACACACACACACACACACACACACACACACACACACACACACACACACACACACACACACACACACACACACACACACACACACACACACACACACACACACACACACACACACACACACACACACACACACACACACACACACACACACACACACACACACACACACACACACACACGGCTGATTGTCGCCCGGCTACTCTTAATGTCAGGGTCGTGGGTTCGAGCCCCAAGTTGGGGTAGCTTGTGGTACTAGGTAGAGTGGTCGCCCCCTGATCACAAGCTTGGCGGTTTAATCCCATGTCAGTGTCCCTGAGCAAGACACTGAACCCCCCCTCCAAGTTGCTGTATGTATAGCTGTCCACTGCTCCTGATACTTAGGATGGGTTGAAACGCAGTAATAGATTACAATATAATCGTCACATACACTCCTGTGTGTATGTGACGATTAAGAATAACGTTTTGTTTATTATATATTTCTATAGGTTGGTTTTCCGTTAGCATCCTTTCCAACGTTTCTGGCAAAGGTGTTTTCATGTTTCATTCAGTTGTGTTGACGTCGCTCTGCGCCACCTAGACAAGAATCTAAGTTTCCGGTGAAGCGCTTCACCGTTTAAGTCACTCTTGTCATGCTTCACTGTGATTGGCTTAGTTGTTTTTACAGCTATGTGACCAACAAGAGAATAAATTAATCACCACACTCCCTGATCTATATTCCACCTCACCCATCCCTTTTGCATGTAGTCTGCTGCACCTGAGCCAAAATAGCAGGTGAGTTTGAAGCCGCCCACACAGTCCGCTCGCCCAAGATCGAAATCTTTAAACACCATGACCTTTCATCTGATCTCAGCTAGTCATTGTTTGGGTTGCTGCATAGTACACATTGAGACCTAATTATATACAAGAAATAATTAATGTTGAGAACCATTAACAGATCAGTCAGTGAGCAGTATGAGGACCTGCTATTCCAGCTCTGCTGCCTGTGTGGGGAATTGTAAGCTTAGTGACGCTGGGTTTACAGAAACCACGTCGGAGATGTTATCTTATGCTTCTCACGTGACCTTGACTCAACTCAACGCTGTGGTTTTCATAGTTCAGAGCTGCAAAACACATGCAGAGGTTACTTTTTCAAAGAACGTTGCTCACAGCTACCTTGTGGTTGTACACTCTTCTGTTCAGTTGCCCTTTTGTTCAGTGCGTTTGTCTTGTTTTGGATGGTTAGTGGTTTGTGTCACCTAAGATGACATTCTGCTATAGGATTGTGTATGAAATATCTTTCCTGGAAACTGTGAAGTATCTGCCTGACAACGTTTAGAGGGACTGATTCTCTCCCTCATCCCACTCCCCTGCGCTCCCTCCACGCGTCTTCATCTCATCCCTCTCTCTTACCATCTTTATCAGGGCAGAATTCCTTCATCATCCAGTCGGAGACACGCCCGTTCATACTGGCTTGTACACGAAGCACGTAAATGCCCAGGTAGTACAGGTTGAACTTTGTAAGGTCACATGACCTATGTGACGTCTTCTCACATGCCGTTTCCCACACTGGACTCTTTCTCTTAGACTTCAGCTTGAACTTCCTGAGAGGACGAGAAACAAAACAAAATGTAGGGCATTAATCATCGTAACAGAAGAGAAAAAAGGTAAAAGAATATGGAACTGTTAGCCTGTAATGCTAACTCCTTTCTTGGTACAAATAACCCCCCCCCCAAAACTGTAATCTGTATTCATGTCTGAACAAACACCTGAACAAATTTTGTAATTTTACATGCCAATCAAAATAAAATATGATCCATCATCTACACCGCAGTTGTACCTACTTCATTTTGTTATGCTAAACTCCCCAGGTATGACACAGCTGTTTATTACACAGCCTTTATCTCCTTGTGCCGTTAAAGATTTTCAGTTGTTTCCTGTAGTTGGTTTGGATTACATTATGACTCCTTACAAACCACATCTCACTTCCTGTGGGTGACAGCTGACAGCTTAATGCATTAACTCACACCACAGAGGCTGGACGCAAGTGAACAAACGCAACCAAAGAAAATCAAGATGGAGTTTACAGGTACACTACCGTCTCTGTGAGGCTGTGGTGCTCGTTGTAAAGAAGATCAAACTGTGAGATGGATAAATGTCTGACTTACATGGGTTTACTGTGTTTGGAGCATGCCAGTGTTCAGAGATGTCTATGGCAGTTTTACATTTTAGTAAAACGTTTACAATTTTACATCATCATTCCAAAAGTAATAACAATTCCTACTGTGGGAAACATAAATGTCTGTGAGATACATCATGGCTTTCTATCCAACAGTTGTTGAAACATGTCACTCTGGACTAAAGTTGTGGAGCGGCCGGTACTTCCTTCCTTGAGCCACAGCGCTAATGTTGCAACAAAAAAAACTCTCCAGAACGAAAAATGAAGCCCTTCAAAAGCTCCTGTTTGCTTTGGTTATAATTAGGGCTTAACGGTTAATAGTTTTCAAATGGATTTGAAAAGATGCGATTAGCTAATCGTGAAGATTTTATTTTTGTATTACTATATTTACTGTTTTTTTTTTTTATGAGAAAAAATGCTGGAATAATGTTACATTTCAGAGATTGTGTACAGAAATGTTCTAATTTTAGTGGATTTAATTTTGTATGACTTTATTTTACATGATGGTTGAAGGTGCAACATGTAGATGCTGCTAACTGAGGCAGATCAGACATTTCAGTTTACAGGAAAGTACTCATATTTATTTATTCACATTGTTTTTATTATAACTTTAGCTTTTGTGATAAATATTCTGTGTTTGACTGTTCAATGTCCCATGCTTATTAAAAGATAAACACTTATTGCTGGCAATTCATCCATCCTTGCTTAAGAATATAGAGCAGTTTTGATGGTGTCTCATGTTATAATGCTCCATGACATTTTTTTTTTTAATCTCTTACACAGTGAATATTAAACTTTAGCTAAACTTTAATTAATACTTTTACTATCTCGCAATTAAGATTTTTTCCCCCTAAATCGTTCAGCCTTAGTTACAATAACTTTGCTTTACCCATGAATAGTTGTGTTACAGACTACAATATGTTGAACTGGAGCTCTACAGGAAAATCACTATACCCCAGATTCAAACTAGAGCTTGTCACAACAAACTTGCTGCCCGGCCTCAGTGTCGCTGGTTTCTCTTCCTCGTGTATGATGTGTCTGTAAAAGTGAGACTTACGCCACATATTGTGTGGTGAAGTTGACAGCGTGTCCCTCTGCAAAACTGTGGTCCCAATCCCAGCTCAGGGTGTAGTTGGTGTTCAAGGTGATCATGGTCAGGTTCTCCGGTGGGGCCAGCTCTGCTGCGACTGAAACAAGCAAGGGGAGAGCCGGCATGACCACACAGCCAATGCTGCAGATGTTGTTACAACAATAAGGAATGATTCAATCAGGGTCCAAAATCAGCACCATTAACCAGCCAAATGCTAGCCTGGTCCCTACCAGACTCTGGTACATTTCATTTGTACATAGAGTCAGACACTCCCCTCTGGCAGGAGGCTGAGGTCCATCAGGATCTCACGTCACATGAACAGCTTTTTCCCCTCCGCCACTAGCCTTATCAACAAGGCCCGGAAACCACCCTGACTCTCCACCCCTGGCTCTTCATGCCACTGTTCTCTCTCTGCTGTAATGCTCTTTGTTTTTTTATTTATATCTTTAGTTTTATATATACATACTGTGTACATATACTTATATTGTAAAACAAATTAAAAAAGTTAATTTTTGGAGCCTGGATTCAATACAATAAATAATATTTTAATAATGAATAACATTACTATCGGCTGTGATTAACAATTATTTTCCTTATTGATTACTTTGCTGATTATTATTTAACCCAAGTGTACTCAATTTATTATCCTATATGATGAAGAGAAGCATTTCATTCTCACATTCAATATTCAGCGTTTTAAGATTCAATACTTTATTGCCATACAACTTAGTTACTAGGAGTTTGCCTCCGTGTGCTCATGACGGCTCAACAGACAGACAATCACAGCACAACAGTAAAGACACATAGTAAGAAATAAACACTTAATACATAACCCTAACTGCATAAAACATTACATACATCCAGGGATGAAAGATACAGTACGGAATAAAGTCAGGTGCTATTAAATAAATACAGTATTAGTTAGTGCAAGCTAGTGCTGGTGCAGAATGCTTCAAAAATAAAAAGGCATTAATCTATATTATTCTTGCTGTCAAGAAATCTCATCTCAATACTTTCTGACTTCCCTACATTTCCGTGCCACTCAACCTCAAGCCCGCTGGTTATATGAATCACAGATATAGAATTCCATTTATTTTATTTTTTTTAAAAGGTGCAATCATTTCTTAACACAGCTGGTCACTGTAGTTTTTAGCAAACATGATTAAAACAGTAGGACATTGTGCATTAGTTGGGATTCGGTGTTGGATTAATCCAGGTTTGGTGCTCCAGTAAGTATTTGCGGCAGCAGGACGTATCGGTGGGTGTATCGTATCGTGGGTATCGTGGGTTCATGATTGTGAAGGAACATGTCACCCAGTGCAACAGTGTGGCTCATGGATGCAGGTTTTTTTTTAATAGTTTTTGGACAACAATGGAGCTCTATGACACGAAAGGATAGGACTTGTTAGTATGATCATTTCATTGCTGGTTTGGGTCTTGACAAGTTTGTGTGTTAGAAGTTGTTAAATGAGGGGAGGTGTGAAGAGATCTCGTCCCACGAGATTTCTCATCGAGGTAAAAGGTATCTTGCGATATCAGTGCACAAGTGCAGCGCAGCAGCCAGCATGACGGATTGGTCTGACCTTGACCTCGAAATCAGCATAGAAGATCCCTCCGCCCGTTCTCCAAAGTTGACTCCGAGTTAACTTTTGCAGAGCGAAAGCGGAAGAAAAAAGCTGCCTGTAAAACCAAGCGTTTAGAGAGTACCGCTGCTCTCTCTCTCTCTCTCTCCCTCTCTTGGCTGAGACACACACGAGTCTGCTGCCTGCAGTTCAGTGTGGCGCTGTCTCGTGCTGACCACTCTCTTTCTCTGTCCTTTTTAAAAATGAGTCGGGAAGCGGACAGCAAAACCTTCCCTTTTAATGATATTAAAACAAAGAGAAATGTTCTCCATCTTATAATGCTCATAAATCAGTACTAGAGCAGCCTACTTCCTTGTTTACTGCAATGAATAAAATGCAGAGGAGGAGAAAGGAGCGTCTGTCTTTACAAAAATCATCGGTTGAGTGTTTGATGGTACTTTATTTGTGCTTTAGAACGTAGTCACTGTGAAGCAATGAAATGCGCTTTATTTCTCTCTGTCTACTGTACAATGACTAATTGAAGTACAAAACAACTGGTCTAAACTACTGCCAGAAAACTGAGTAAAGAGGCTCTGTCTCCACCATACGTATGGAATAAGTAACGGTGTAACTGTTTGAAGCCAGTCATTTGAGTTTGTAGCAAAACCTTTCAGTGCTTCTCTTTCATTTTGTGACTTTCGATTGAATAAAAGGACTATTAGACAGTCTTATTTCTTCATTGAAGTTTTCTGTAACAGTGTTAATATCTCGTCTCGTCAACCCAATGAGTGTCATAACATGCAAACACAGCATGTTGTGTCAGTGTGAAACTCTGACAGAAAGACAACAGACAACACTGGAAGTGAGACTGTAACAATTAACCTTAGAGCATAAGAAAAGAAATACGTTTTTAAAATGTGTTTGGAAATCTGATGGTCACTGTAACTCTCATCTCTCACTCATACGGAGGTTACCTGCTGATAAGGCCTACGTCCCGGTTGGGACTGTTAACTTTACCATTGACAGGGTTCATACGAATTTTAACCAATACTTTTTGGCAAATTCCCATGACTATGTATTCCTGAAAATGTCAGTCGACATTATACAATAAGAATAAAAATCTGTGTTAAAGTTTACCCTCAGAGGTAAAACAATAAAATGAATGACAATTTATGTGGTGCATAGTGGGAGTTATAATATCGTACCCTGAATAGAACGTTGAGGTCAAGACGACATGAAAATACATTTATTAATCACATATTATTATGTGTTAAAAACTTTCTGGGTCTTTTTATGTTTCCAAAACCTTTCCAGGCCTGGAATTTTCATTTTTTTAATTCCATAACTTTTCCAGGTTTTTTTCAAAACGTATGAACCCTGCATTGAGCACGGCTCTCCGGGGGAAGCCAGGTCGCCCCGGTGACGAGCTTACTATGGAGCTAACTAATGCTGCGTTTGCACTGTTGCCATTAGCGCTGTTGGCTATCTCCATTTCTGCCACAACCTCTCTTTGTGACCGCTGAGCAGCTGTATGAGCACAAATATGGATTTAAAAACAATTTAATTGATTTCAAAATATAGGTGGACTTTAAGATAAATGTTACCATTGTAACATTGAATTTAACACATTGTATGCAGCAAATACAAAATACAAAGCAATACAAAATACAACTGGTGCATGTTTTTTGTTAACAAAAGGAAGTTGCATGGTCATGATTTTGTCATGATTTCATTTTTAGAGAACCATTTGAAACAATCATTTAAAAAAAAAAAAAAAAAAAAAAAAGTAGGGATGCACATATACAAAGACCAGGATCGGGTATTAGGTCCGATACTGTGCTCATGTACTCATACTCCGATACCACTTCATGCATCACTGCTTGTGATGCTTGTTAGCACTGGCTAACGGCTTGCTTTAACACGGCTGAAAATCTTAAAGCCTATGTTGCAGGTTAACCACCACTGCTGATTAATGGGTACACAAAGCACTCAATATATGTATATCATTGTTAAAAATGTCTCCAAATAGGGTTAAAGGCCAGTTTTCGTCATTTTAGTCATTTTGTGGGTTTTTTAATGCAATTCGGTGATGACGTCACGTTGGGGAGACGTGCCTCAGCCTAGTACTAGAACTATGGTGACCGACTGGGATGAGGAAGAGGTATTTTTACTGTCAGTGAATAGCACCGAGTGAAAGTCAATGTTTTCTTTATATCTAGTAACGGTGATCATGTCGTTAGTTCAGATAAGTACCGGTAATCTAGCTAGATCTAGAAATAGAAGGCATCATGCTAGCTATGGGCTAACTTGCCAGTCAGTCCCACCTGTGAAATCCCCCGACGTTGTAAACACATTTTCGATTAGATATCTCACGTTTTAATGGTAGCCTACTAGCTCCAGTAACAACATATTTGCCTAGTGTTTATTTATTACTTGGATGGGGATGCTGTTCGGCTTTTCACAAGTTTAGACAGCTAGCTAACGCTACGCCGACGTTTTGCTAACGTTAGCGCAACAGTGTTAGCCTAGACTGCTAGGTAAATATTACGACTGCCTTCGGAGTTTCCTATATCTTCGTCCACGTTGTCAACATAAGACCTGTGGCCTTAGTGCTCCTTTTATACCATAATATTACTGAATGAAATGTTAAGCTTCGTTCCTACGAGATGGGTGGATTTTTGTTACGTTACACACAAAGCTAACTGGCTATAGTTAGCCTGTGCGTATGCTAGCGGAATTAGCTAACGTTGTGTAGCCAGCCAGCAGCTTCGGCCTGCACGCTTCTCCTGTACTATACGGTAATTTCTCTACTATGAGACAGTAAGTCTCGTGGTTATGACACAATCGTTAGCCTATTTTTACAAAAACGTCTACTATGGAGCCATAACGTGAGCTACAAGGTAATGGAGCCTTTTATACATTGTCGTGTTTCTTTAGAAATAAACAACGGACAAATAAAGTCTTTAAACGCTTCAGATGTAAAGTTATTCTCTGTCAAAGTGGCGCCAAAATGAATGGCAGTCAATGGGATGCTAACGGGAGGTGATGGCTTTGTAGCATAAAAATGACGCCATAGGGTCTTCGCGGTCCGAGGAGAAGCTTACCCCCTTGGGCTTTCGTCTGTCGTCTCCCCAACGTGACGTAATGTAATGCATTGTGGGGGAAAAGAGAATCATTGCAAACCTCTGTAAAATAGTACTACTTTTTCGTATTTTATTCCGTTTTGTGATAGCCGTTGTATTTGATGTTGTTGGGTAACAGTTTACATGTTTATTACCAACAAGCAAATTGCGCAAATTCATTAGAAAATAGAAATAGAAATAGAAATTAGAACGCAAATTTCGGTTCCGACTGAAATATTTCCCCTCTGTCGCTCCGGACAGTGGCAGACTCTTTTTTTTTTCCCCCCCCTTTCTCCCTTTTCTGCCGAGTGGCGCACGTGCACGCTCGCGATGTGAAGCGCGTGTCTGCGCTATTCTCTGACATGCACTCTACAATCACTGCAGCTTTTTGTACACGCACCGAAACGCACATAAAAATATCACACTTTCTCTGTAGTCTACCGTTAGCTAGCTACCATTAATGTAGGCTACTTTTAAAATGGCATATTTTCCCTCTGGGCTCACCAAAACGGACGTAAAAGCATATTAACCATTCAGTGACTGCACGTGATCGCTAGTAACATTTTAAACTTGCTCTGCTAGTCTATCGTTCAGGACAAGACCCTGTAGCCTGGTGGTGGGGGAGGCGGGATAGCCTCCCAAATGTTGTCTGCCCTTTCTAACTCCTCCCTGTGTGTGCAGGCCTCTTGGACACCATCTGAGAGAGTTTTATATATTCTATATATTTAAGTTCTTTAAAACGCTAATATATTGTTCAATTTAAAGGGATACTTCACCGATTTAGCATTAAGCTTTGGATCAGTAGAAACACGGTAGTATTTTTTAATGACGGTGCTTCCCTCCCTCATGTCCCCCTGAGAGGGGAGATCTCTGTATTGTGGGTCTGCAAAAAAATCTTCCAATGATGTAAAATGAAGATTTTTGCGTCATCGGAAGATTTTTGCCCAGAGGCAAAGGACTACAGCCAGTACTAGGAGCTACTTCCGCATAGCCCATAGGGGGTTGGACTCCGACATTCTCCGAAATTTCACGAACCAAAACGACTGTCAGCCATCTTGAATCCTCGCTGTAGCTTAGTGGCTTCTCAGCATCAAAACTTTAGATAGATAGATAGATGTATTCATCCCAAAGGAAATTTTAGAACAACAATTATATGCATTCAAACTACTACCGGGATACATTGGTACAGATCGGAGAATATGCAGGACACTTTATTACAGATGGAATACTCGACACAGCTTCACCCGCCTGCTATGGAGACCAGCGGTGCTGATCAACGCCTCTGGCCGGTGAAGGGACATCATCAGCGGGGGACGTTGAACACTAGTTGGCCACCTGTTCCATCAATCCTGCTTGCAAGTGTCCGCTCATTATTCAACAAACTGGACTACATCCAACTTCAATGAAACTCCCAACGCGAGTTCAGAGACTGTTGTGTTTTTGTTGTTGTGGAAACAATTGCTGTATCGGACTATCCAGCTACCGGTCTAGCTACTCTACTAGCTCTGTCACCGGGTAAGACTAGCTAGTGGAGGTGAGCTGTGTTAACACGGACTGCCTGGTGCAGAAATGGGGGTGCTTGTATCCAACTAACTGCTAACTGCTGGCGGAGTTTGGTCGGTATTTAACAGTTACATTCTACATTACACGCAAATTTGTATACTCTGTGATACAGTCTACCAAGCGCTAATGCTAGTAGCTAGCTATGTGTTAGCTGAACTTTACGGGGCATATCATGTGTGTCCATTGGAGGGACAGTCGCAGCTAACGAAACCCCAACTGCTCACAAAAAGTCATTAAATTGAAATCGAACACCATTGTTAGCTTTATAAGACCTTGGGGTATATGTCATGTAAGTGGCGTGACGAAATTCAAACTGTAAATATACGAAAGTTATGCCAAAAATGAAGCTAGCTAACTAGCTGCTATCTGTACACATAGGATTGGAAAGACTGTAAATATACGATTTACGAGTTATGCCGAAAGTGTAGCCTAGCTTGCAGCTCCGGAGCTCCGCAGAGCCCCGACCCCCGGTCACCGAGAAACGGTGACCTTCACTGGGTATGGAGGTTGCCGCTTTCTCGTCAGACTGTGTGGAGCTCCTAAAGTCCGACACGTCTTACCAAATTTGCAATTAGCCATACATTTTCGTAAAACGGCCCATATTTGAGCTTTATATAGTTGATTTCTCGCTTAAAAAAGTCTCAGAAGTGAATTTAATAACGAAATATCCCGACAAACAATGTATAACTTTGCAGTGTCTGAAATATGAGACCTGCTCTCTCGTCTCCAATGTGTTTTACAGCCTACCAAGCGCTAATGCTAGTTAGCTGAACTTTACGGAGCATATAATGTGTTTCGTATGTCGTTTTTATATATTTGAATTGTGTAACCACTTGAGCCACGGTGAAACGTTGTTTCGTGTAGCTATATGGTTGAAATGACAATAAAACACAGTTGAATTGAGTTGACCGTCTCACTATCTGTCTGTCTGTCTGTAAACGGTAGGCGTGGCTTGGGAGTGGACTCAGAGCAGCGAAGCAAGTGCATTCTGGGATTTGGGGTCTTTCATCCACATGAGCAAAAAACACATTTTCTGGCTTTTCTCAGCCTAGAAGGCACCAATTTAAAAAAAAAATTCACATTTATACTACATAAGTGACCCAATTTAAAGATATATTCAGCTTTCCAGCAGTGAAATATCCCTTTAAATAATTTTCAATTAAAAAAAAAAAAAAAGCCTTTTATGTCATTTTTCAGTTTTTCAAGAATCTGTTTAGGAATCAGTTAGGAAAGTACCGGTTCGGCATCGGAATCATAAAAATCCAAACGGTACCCAACCCTACTTAGAAGGGTTCAAACAACTGGAGTCCCAGTCCAGGACGTGCAACAGTCTGTATCTAAAGACATAGCGTAGCTTACCGGTATCCTGCAGAGCCACTTTTCCAGACACAAAGACCACTGCCGGAGTCGGAGATGATGAGAAAAAACAACTGTTAAACCCTCCTGCCTCCCTGAAGTCACCATGTGGCAACATTGTGCCTTCCCCATGAGTTATGTAAACAAACCACAACGTTAAAGCGTGTGGGCACCAACGGGACTTCATGGTGTATTCAGGTACACCTCGTAAAGTCATGACGCATTCAGGTGCAAATAATGCATGTTTTCAAAGCAACTGTTAGAACTGTAATGGTTTTATTAAGTACTTATATCAGTACTCAGTATCGGCAAGTACCCGATTGTAATTACTTGTACTTGATCTGAAATCGGTGCATCCCTAAAAAAAAAAAAAAAAAAAAGGCACACATTTTGCCAAATGGGATGTCAAACCTTTGATGCTCAGAATCTAGTGAGTGCACTCAATACCAAAAGAAACACTAGAACAAACAAAGAATACATGAACAAGCACCAAATACGAATAATGTCAATAAGAAAACCAAACGGAGAACAAAATAGAGAGGAAGTGTGCTAATGCGGTCTGAAACTTGAGCAAAGAAGAACCATGCTGGAAAGTCAAGTTAAATCCCCGCCACACAACACCGTGACATCAAGAAAGAGGAAGAAATCTAAAACCGAGAATCGCTATGAATAATTCTGGCTCTTCAAGACACCTGTGTGCAGAGTAGGAATCGTATTTCACCGTCTGTACTGAAGGAACACCATGAACTAAATCCAATAACACCTGCAGCAGGGCTGCACAATTAAATTCACAATTTTATCAAAATCACAACATGGACTAGTGCAATATCCAAATCGCAGGGGGGGGGGGGGGGGGGGGGGGGGGGGAGGTGGTGCACAATATTTGTTTATGTGTCAAACCATTCTGAATGAAGTATTGTGGTGCTGCAGAGACGTCCCGGCCTACACATCCTATCCTCCAGACTAAATAAAACATCTTTGTTTGGTACAGATCCTCGCAAAGTTTTTTTTTTTTTTATTTAATATTTTTCAATGAAAATGAGAATAATGATTAAAAAAAAAATTATCATTTCCTCCATCAGTCAAATAAATCGCAAGTAAATATTTTCCTCCTATTGTGCAGCCCTAACCCGTAGGTTCCAAAAAAGGAAAAAACTGTGTTGAAAAATAGATAGAAGATGTTTCGGCCTCCTGCATGATCCTACACGACAAAAACAAAAGGAAATAATTGAGAGAAGAAAAAAGGGAGTTTCGGGGAGGAGGGTGGCTTCTCTTAGTGCGTGCGTGCGTGCGTGCGTGCATGTAGGTCTCCTGTGGACTACTGAGGATTTCAGCTGAAGAGGTTACACAACATTTTCCTCACTGACTCAGTTCCTCATTCTTTTGTAATTATTTCTCAGCCACATTGCAATTTAAATCACACATATTTCAGTCCGTGCTAAGTCAAGACACTGCCCCACAAGAACTCAGACAAAAAGGAGTAAACACTAGACCAGGGCTGCCCCCTGAAAGTCAAGTCAAATCATCCATCAGTGACTCCGCAGCTCAAGTCAAGTACTTCAAGCTGAGCCGTTGTTGTTTTCACTCAGTGTGCATTACATTGTATATTTATATTCTACGGTTTGTGACAGGTGTTCTACAGATATGACTGGTGAGGAGCGTGGTGAACAGGACGGGTCAGGACAGGTCGGGTGGGTTGCCGACAACGTCCACCAGCTGACACCAGCGCCACGCGACAAATACCAAGCTACCAGCTAGCTAGCTACCTGTCTGAAACGGACATGAGGCAGTGATCTAGATCAGTTATGGAGACCAGGACCCATCACTCTGTTGGTGTTTTAGAACTACAAAAAGACACAGCCTGCATAAGAACTACAGAGTAGCGTGTCTTCCCTCAGACTGTGTGTAAATAGTTCAGACACTGGCATGCAGAGAGCATACAGCAGCCAAGAGTGTTTTTCTTGTCTGGTAAACTCACAGCATTGAGTAAATGTACCAGATACAGTTGTATTTATAGCATTTGCCGACCAAACCTTTCACTTGCTGCAGTTTGTTAAGACGCCGTTTGTTAAGACGCCGCCATTTATAACCATAATTATAAATGTTATAATTATGGTTTGATTTCAAAATTCTACTTTTTATGAAGCTTGATTTTGACATGACTAGAAAAAGGAATGACTGCTCAGCTCTACATTTCATACACATGTATACACTACAAAACACTACAGAGGCCAAATTCCCTCAAATGAACTGAGATGAATACATGACTCACATTGTACACCTAATGGAGTCTGATACCACGTTTTGCCATTGGTAGTGTTGGCATTAGAGAGGGTTCTGGTTAGTAAGGATGATGAAAGGTTACCAAAGACTATTCTTAACAACTCAAGTCTAGAGTCTGCCTCGCCCCCGCAGACAGAGATCCCATAGCAGCATTCCACAGACTGTCATTGGACCTTTGGTTATTCAGGTGTGGCACACCATATAGGAGTGATACTATATTAATGACTCACACAGTGAAACGTAAACCCAGTCCGTCAAACTGAAACACACACTACGTTAACATGCACAATGATACTCCACTATTAATCAGAATATGACAATATTCTCAATTTGATACAAGTCCCTCATTAACTGCGTACCCTTCTAACTAGGGATGTCCCGATCAGGTTTTTTTGCCCTCGAGTCCAAGTCATTTGATTTTGAGTATCTACCGATACAGAGTCCCGATCCGATACTTCTATAATATATAAAAAAGAATAAAGAAGAGCGAGAAAACAGATCCAGGATGTTCTTTATTTTGTATTTAATTCACCTTATTTTAACATTCAACAACTCTGTTAACAAACAGAGCACTTCTGTGAGGTAGCTTGAACAATCAAGTAATAACATAAATTCTTCACTTTTGGACTTTAGTGCAACAGTAACTATAAAAAAGTCCAATATAAAATCAAATAGCACCTCAACTTAAAATACCCGGCAGGCATGTAAACAAATAAAAAAATAAAAGTGTAACAGTGTTTGCAAAGCCAGTAATGTGCTTTTAGGAACTGCACTCCTGACTCTTACTGTCCGCAGACATACTCGCGCTTTCCGCTTCAAGCTGCTTCCGTGTTCTACTTCGCTGGCTTTAACCAATAGCGTCTCTGCAACAAAGTGATGTCATGCCGCACGCCGTTGCTGTTTCTGTGTGGAGTCAAAAGGGTCTAAATAATTAGTAACACGAAAGATGACGCCGCCGGACGGCATGTCTTCATATTCTATGTACTCCTGGCAGTAGAATAAGCCACTAACAACCATTAATGCAAAAATATACATACTGTGGTACAAATTTTTGGTCATACCCTCGAGCACTAACTCAGGGTGAGTAGTTTATTTACTTCACTATTGTTCAGAACAAACAAACAAACAAACAAACAAACAAGGGACAAGGACAGGAAGAGCGTGGCCAGAGCTTAAAAGAGCATATTTTAAGTAGGAGAAGAAAGCCTTGGGTGAGTCAGGACTATCACAGGATACACAATAGGGGAAATGGAGGAAGCTTCAAAACATGCGTTTTTATTTTCCCAATACAATAGGCCGAATGTTTTTTTCAGACTGTGTGGGTTTTTCATTTCATTTCGAATGGGGGGGGGGGGGGGGGGTAGCGTGTTTAGGCTGCGGCGTGGGTTGCCGCAGGGGTAGTCTCGCATTGCCAGACCTTCCTCTACAGCGCTGCGGAGGAGGGTCTGGCTAGTCCACACAGCATTCTGGGATAGGAGAAAAACATGCTCTGGTTTATTGGCATTTCTTTAAACCAATCACAATCGTCTTGGGCGGTGCCGAGTGCCGGACGGAGCCACGGTAAATAGCCTCTGGAAGGAACTTGTTTTGGTGCACAATGTGTACATTCAAAAGTAGTTTTAGTCGTGCAACAGAAAACTCAGATTGGACAGATAGTCTAGCTAGCTGTCTGGATTTACCCTGCAGAGATCTGAGGAGCAGTTAACCATAGTCCTCAGAAATCCACCGGAGGTTAGAACGCCAACACAAAGAAAGAGGAAGGTGATTGACGTCCGGCCAGCGGAATTTCTGGACTATTTCTGACTACTGCAGGGGGAAACGTAGAGACGCAACCCTACGTCTCGCTGAGTTGGCCAATCATGTAACCAGAGAACAGACTTGTCAGTGTGGTTTGAGCTATTGTGTGAGGCGGTGTGAGAGTCCCGTACAGTAAACAGGAAACATGGCTGCCTCTATCTCTGCCACAAGAACGTTTTAAAACACTATGGAGGGTGAAAAATGAAACAAGCCCTGAACTGCCCGAGAGTTTGTGTAACAGCTGAATGTTTCCTGCAACAACAAAGCACTCTCTATGTCTCGCTCCTCTCTTTTCTGTCTCTCCTTCTCCCTATAAACCATCTGACGGAAAACAGCAATTGTGAAATATAAAGTCTACCTGTGCTACTTTGGGGGCTTAAAGAACACAACAGGACGTCACACAAATGGGCCGTGTCAGTGACACACCCCGTCAGTGATCTAGGGCTGCAGGATATAAGGGAAATGTGCAATAATGTTGTTGAATATCACGATAACGATATTACTTGCGATAATTGAGCACATATTAAAGTGTACTCAGTTCTGCATTTCTGCTGCTTTCAGTGTTCTGCTAAAATACAACAGACTGAATTTAAAACTAATGAAAAGAAAAAATTTCCAACATTCTTTAATTGAATATAAAAAGCTTAAAAAAAGAAAAAAAAATTGTGTACAGTTTTCTACTTTCTATCAACTAACACAAAAAAATCTTGTGTCTTTCGCGATATGTGTTTATTGCGCCAGTTGAAATCGCAATGACAATAAAAAAATAAAATATATATATATATATATATATATATATATATATATATATATATATATATTGTGCAGCCCTAGTGTGACCTCTATAGAGGAGATGAAACGTGAGCGTTAATGACAGCAGAATGCAGTAAAGACTGAGCTGAAATGTAAGCACCGCGCTGCAACCGTAGACGTAGTCTCTGTGACGTCAGCCGTGGGTTTCTGAAGAGCCAAAATGAAGCTCAAATTGTAGCACCAGGCTGCAAATTCTGAAATGTCTATTTCTGCTGTAAAGTTGGACATTTTAACATGGGGTGTATAGGGATTGACTCCCTTTTGGAGATGGCCTCAAGTTGCTAATGAGGAAAAAAAAATTTGCCACTTCCACGTAGGCTCCATTTTTCAGTGCCCGAGGTTGCCACTTGATAAAATAGGCTGCAACACGTGCTTTCAGATTAATTAAAAGGCATTATTTCTAAGGAGTTTTGTTATTCTACAGTATTCAAAAAATATCTGAGTCAAAAAAATTGAAAACCACATTCATACGCACTGAACACATATCTGAATATTCAGGTCCAGCCCTGGCTGTCATATTATTTGCACACTTCAAACTGTAGCCAGACATTTGTTTCGGAGTTTAAGTTTATTTGATTAGGACAATGCACATTAATCAATCTGCCTGGATTGTTGGATTGATGCATTATCAAATAACTGATGTCAATTGTCAAAATGATCCAAGTCTGTTTCCACACACTCAATAGGCATATTAGGTTGGGAGCCATGGATTTATTATAGGAGCCGGGAGCCAGGGCCATATATCGAGGTATTTGGTAAAAAAACATCGTGATTTCTGATTTTCTCCATATCACCCAGCTCTATATTCCTGTGCAGCTTAGGAATCAAAATGTCATGTCACAATGCATTCTGGGTATTTCAAGAGCTAATTTAGTTACCCTTTAACAACTGATTTTAGATTGTAAAAATCTTCAGAAAAAGACAAACTGACGGATGGATGGATAGATAGATACATGCAAGGGAACAGTTGCTGTTATTACACCGGAACGTTACAAAGTCAAATTACAAAGCAACTTCTCCATTAAGGCTAGCGTTAGTTCACAATCATGCTAATAAGATTGTTGTTATGATGGTTGTCAGTTCAGAGTAGGCGACTTAAAGACCTATAAAACCACATTTTACCATTTTTTCTACATTCTTTGACATTTCAATGGCACTTCTTGTAACGTTGACACATATCTAATAATATCTAAATAGTCAGAAATGCCATTGCACCGAAGTACTTTCTGTTTCTCTGAGCATAACGTTATCAGACTATAAAGAATATCAACCTTGCACCTCCAGCGTTATGTTTTGTGCACGTCAGGCTTGTTGTTGCAGCGTAGTTAATGTATTAGGGTCTAGCTTAAATGTTAGCAAACCTTAACAGTAATAGTGATCTTGCCGTTACACACCGTGTAGCTAGCTAACAGTGATAAAAGTGTCCATTACTTGATTACGACAGACACAGATAACAGGCTTATAATCGGCAATTTACCTAAGACGATGAGAAATTAAAATATAGCTACAATACATTGGTAGCTAGATAAGATAACAGTTAACGTTAGGTCTGCAGCTTAGCTAGTAGCTAACAGTCCGGTTTGTGCATTATTAGAAAAAAACACACAGCGCATTGAATAATAGCGTTAGCTACCACGACCACACACGGACTCGAATTGAACGTTTGGAGCCTACAAACAGACGAACGGCAACATAACTTACCAGCGCTGGTTTGGAGGCACCAAAAGACAAGGCAGACGTAAAAAGCAGCAGACATGGTTGATATTCTTCGACTGACGTTACTGACAGTTTTTCACACGGACTAATCGTCTCCGTCCAGACTCGGAACGACCGGGAACGACTCAGCTGCTCGGCTCTCCAGTCTCCACAGCTGGATCACGTGCCACTGCCAGTGCCAACTACTGCCAATATCATTGCAGTGTTCGGAAACAGCTTTCCGGTTGCACTTTCAAAATAATAGCCAGCTCGAACCAAAGTCTGAAGACTTTGTTTTAAATATTTTCCTTTAACATGGGTTATTTGCGAACTTTATCGCACATTCATACATGCCATCCACATTTTTCAATATCATACAATTGTATATACAATTGTATGATATTGTACATCATATATGATATTGAAAAATGTAAGCAGCAAAATGTGGCAAGACCCTTTTCCCTAATTTCCTAATTTCTCCCTACCATTATTTTCAGTTACCTATGCATGTTAGAGTTTTTTTAAAGGTGTACACTGTGTCATTAATTTAAGCATTACCAATTCTTAATCCAAGAGAAGATAACCCAACATCAACACGTGTATCTCTGATAATGGTAAATTGTCTCCTTATAAAGTGATAACAGTTTAACACTCATGGGCTCAGCTACACTTCATCAGCACTTTGTCTAGTCATAGTAAAGTCATTATTTCTGGTCTTATTTCTGTAACCTGACGCAGTTTGAGCGGGCAAGAGAGTGGCGTCAACTCTGCCAGCCCATTCCTGGCAACTCAAGTACAAATTGTAAGGCTATCATTTTTTCTGCTTGTGAATATTAGCAATATGTTACAGAACTCCAGCTATTGTTTGAAAGAACTTTACTTTATTTCTTTTTTAGCATTTTTATTTTACTTTTATTATAACCTTTATTATAATCAGATGTGTGCATTACTGGGTGTTTTAAGACACAGACCTGTCACCTCCTCCTCATGCTGGTCACCAGCCCGGTCACACACTGCTGTGGGATGGCATCCCATTCTTCAACCAGCAGTCCTGACCTCAACCCCATTGAACACTTGTGGGATCAGCTTGTGCGTGCTGTTCCTGCCAGAGTGACCAACGCAACCACGTTGGCTGACTTGCGACAAATGCTGGTTTAGTTTATTTAGTCTGTAACTGTTTTATGCAGAGACTTGACTCGGACTCGACACTGGTCTGAAAACGTAATGTGTGTGTGTGTGTGTCTGTGTGTGTGTGTGTGTCTGTGTGTGTGTGTGTGTGTGTGTGTGTGTCTGTGTGTGTGTGTGTGTGTCTGTGTGTGTGTGTGTGTGTGTGTGTGTGTGTGTGTGTGTGTGTGTGTGTGTGTGTGTGTGTAACAAATATGGTATATCGTTTGTGTGTACATTTTGGAAAACTTAAATTATCAGGTGTGGGCAATCCAATAAGTTATACAACAATCCTTTGCAAAGAAAAACTCCCGCACACTGTCTAACTTGCAAAAAAATATAGAGATTTAATAATAGGCAATGTTTAAATACTAGACCATCTTCACGTTGCCTATTATTAAAACTTTAGAGTTAGACAGTGTGCGGGAGTTTTTCTTTGCAACTCTTGACCTGCTAGTCCCCCTCCTACGCACCTGTCTCACTTTGTAGATGTGGCCAAGTATTTTTCTGTACTGATACAACAATCCTTTCCCAAAGAAATGTATATTGGCTACAGCGGCAGAGTGGGGCATTTACAGACATGGCCACTTTATACTAATCCCCATACAGTGTGGGACAAAAACAATGCAACCATGCAAAAACCATTCACGATTCACTAATGAGCCCAGTTGTAATCATGTGTGTGATGATGTTAGTCCTCATCGGAGCCATTTCATTGTAGTGAGAGCACTTTTTGAAACTTAACCTCACTGCATAAAATGAGCTGTTGTGACCTCGAGGACACACACAGCCTCGTGGAACTTTACAACCACAAACTAGAGACAGAGGGCATTCAGAGGAAGTATGGCTTTCCCCAGTGTAATGCAGTTACAGCAGCCCAGATTATTATGGGATGGATTCAAATGTAGCAGATGTGTCAGCTATACGTTCATTGTGTAAACTCTACTCCAGCATTGTATAACAAAAATAGGTTTTCAAAATTAGTAAGGACGATTTTCTTCCTTGGCATCATGTTTTTCCCAATGTTAAAAAAAAACAGGTATTCTATTATCAAATGGCTTTAAAAAAAATAGTACAAATAGCTGTGGTAAATTGGGTACATAATTGTCTCCATGTTCCCCAGCTGCTGAGGAAATGTGGTCTGTTAGAGTAAATGGAGTGGAACCTCTCCGTCTCTAACACTCTCAGCTGGAGCTCCTCCTGCAGGCCTGCACAGTGCACACCAGTTCTGACTTGTAAGCTCATTCTTTTAAAGGGGAAAACATTAGTTTTTTCTAGTTTTTTAATTAATTACAACTAGTGTTGGTGATAGCATGAAAAGTAATATATAACTTACACTCTAGGCTTTTTCCTGTAAGTAATTGGTTAAACATTACAGTTCCAGCTCAGTAAAAGCAGTGAGTGTCTTATTAAACCTGTTTTGTCCGTGTAAGAAGTATCAGTGTTACTATTCTCCTTATGTCCATAAAGGCTACAGAAGATTCATATGGAAGATGTGTTTATGGAATAAGTGGGTCAATTACTGTAAGAGGTACAGTGTCTTGCGAAAGTATTCGGCCCCCTTGAACTTTTCGACCTTTTGCCACATTTCAGGCTTCAAACATAAAGATATAAAACTGTAATTTTTTGTGAAGAATCAACAACAAGTGGGACACAATCATGAAGTGGAACACAATTTATTGGATATTTCAAACTGTTTTAACAGATAAAAAACAGAAAAATTGGGCGTGCAAAATGATTCAGCCCCTTTACTTTCAGTGCAGCAAACTCTCTCCAGAAGTTCAGTGAGGATCTCTGAATGATCCAATGTTGACCTAAATGACTAATGATGAAAAATAGAATCCACCTGTGTGTAATCAAGTCTCCGTATAAATGCACCTGCTCTGTGATAGTCTCAGAGGTCCGTTTAAAGAGCAGAGAGCATCATGAAGAACAAGGAACACACCAGGCAGGTCCCAGATACTGTTGTGGAGAAGTTTAAAGCCGGAATGGATACAAAAAGATTTCCCAAGCTTTAAACATCCCAAGGAGCACTGTGCAAGTGATAATATTGAAATGGAAGGAGTATCAGACCACTGCAAATCTACGAAGACCCGGCCGTCCCTCTAAACTTTCAGCTCATACAAGGAGAAGACTGATCAGAGATGCAGCCAAGAGGCCCATGATCACTCTGGATGAACTGCAGAGATCTACAGCTGAGGTGGGAGACTCTGTCCATAGGACAACAATCAGTCGTATACTGCACAAATCTGGCCTTTATGGAAGAGTGGCAAGAAGAAAGCCATTTCTTAAAGATATCCATAAAAAGTGTCGTTTAAAGTTTGCCACAAGCCACCTGGGAGACACACCAAACGTGGAAGAAGGTGCTCTGGTCAGATGAAACCAAAATCAAACTTTTTGGCAACAATGCAAAACGTTATGTTTGGCGTAAAAGCAACACAGCTCATCACCCTGAACACACCATCCCCACTGTCAAACATGGTGGTGGCAGCATCATGGTTTGGGCCTGCTTTTCTTCAGCAGGGACAGGGAAGATGGTTCAAATTGATGGGAAGATGGATGGAGCCAAATACAGGACCATTCTGGAAGAAAACCTGATGGAGTCTGCAAAAGACCTGAGACTGGGACGGAGATTTGTCTTCCAACAAGACAATGATCTAAAACATAAACCAAAATCTACAATGGAATGGTTCACAAATAAACATATCCAGGTGTTAGAATGGCCAAGTCAAAGTCCAGACCTGAATCCAATCGAGAATCTGTGGAAAGAACTGAAAACTGCTGTTCACAAACGCTCTCCATCCAACCTCACTGAGCTCCAGCTGTTTTGCAAGGAGGAATGGGCAAAAATGTCAGTCTCTCGATGTGCAAAACTGATAGAGACATACCCCAAGAGACTTACAGCTGTAATCGCAGCAAAAGGTGGCGCTACAAAGCATTAACTTAAGGGGGCTGAATCATTTTGCACGCCCAATTTTTCAGTTTTTTATCTGTTAAAACAGTTTGAAATATCCAATAAATTTCGTTCCACTTCATGATTGTGTCCCACTTGTTGTTGATTCTTCACAAAAAATTACAGTTTTATATCTTTATGTTTGAAGCCTGAAATGTGGCAAAAGGTCGAAAAGTTCAAGGGGGCCGAATACTTTCGCAAGACACTGTACCTCTTACAGTAATTGACCCACTTATTCCATAAACACATCTTCCATATGAATCTTCTGTAGCCTTTATGGACATAAGGAGAATAGTAACACTGATACTTCTTACACGGACAAAACAGGTTTAATAAGACACTCACTGCTTTTACTGAGCTGGAACTGTAATGTTTAACCAATTACTTACAGGAAAAAGCCTAGAGTGTAAGTTATATATTACTTTTCATGCTATCACCAACACTAGTTGTAATTAATTAAAAAACTAGAAAAAACTAATGTTTTCCCCTTTAAAAGAATGAGCTTACAAGTCAGAAGCTTTGTTTTTTGTTTCGTAGTTTCAGGTTAAGGACTACATTGCGATGGCAAAATGAATACAAGCCTGTTGTATTCTTATTTTCTTCTAACAGGTACGGTTATCATGTGTTTCTTGTGGTTAAAAAAAGCAATTTTTTAATTTATTTTTTTACTGTTTTCAGCGGTGATCCAGAATGAAAATCTGCAGAATTTAGCACTTTCCTTTTTTTTGCTTGCGGAGGAGATGTGCTTATATCCTGGGGTTTATTTTAATTTTATTTTTTGCCTAAAATCTCCCAAAAAATCCATGTTTCATGTCAGAATAAAATTAAACCAAATGAACAGAGGCATACCAACTTTAGCACATTTTTCAAAAAAAGTACTTTATTTAAGTTTAACTAAGTACAACATAAATTGTAAACCTTTAAGATAGACACTGTGTTAGCTATGCCTCGTTTCCTCTACAAGCACACGGCTTAGAGACCATGACACACTTCACTTCTAGCTTCTCTCAAATCCCACCACTGAATTGGTTTTCATAAAGCCTTCAGATTGATAGCCTGGAAATCCAGAAAGATCAGAAAGATTAAGGGTCTGGCATTGAGTAATGAAACTGGCCCAACTCGAGGGGCGGCACCAAGCATGTATTTGAAAATCTCACTTACGCAACTGCATAACACTACGACCAATCACAACACTACACGGGGTGACGTATCCAGAGCCCGATACACTTAGCTACCAGCGGAGCTAACTGGTAGATTAAACTGTCTTCATGTGTCTAGCTCGCCTCTGGCCCGCCTATATCAGATACACCGATGTGATTGGTGCAGCTCGGCTACAAGGGCATAGTTAATGAGCATCATTACTGAATGCCAGAGTGACTCGCTGAGCTAATTATAATTGTGCTCTCGCGAGAACTCTGGATTTTCAGGGTATCAGATTGCTACAATGAGGAAATGAAAACTATGTATGCTTTACAAAATGTGATGCCCATTAAAAACAGATTATGCCGGGTTTTTTCAGTCCACATACATACTTGATAATACAGAATCATACACAGTTAAAGGGTAATTTTATTTATTTATTTAACCTGGACCCTATTTCCCCATGCATTGGTGCCTAAGTGGCTAATGTGAACAAGAATCTTTGAAATCATCCAGTATTGAGCGAGAACGCTGTAACCAGCAGCCGTGAACCGGGCTACAATGTAATCCTATAGGACAATTGTTCACCATCAGTTTGTGTCCACTAAAACTGCTGTTATTGCCAATGCCAGGTTCAGATTATTATTCAAATTATTATAAGTGTTTGACAACATTATGGAAAGGATCCCTACAGAGATAGACCTTTTTGTTAACATGTAAAATCCTTTTTAACAGGAAACAGCTCCAAAATGGCCAAACCCACCAGACTCCATGTAAATAAACAATACTTTAGTCATCATATTTCCACATGTAAATGGGTGAACCAAACCAGAGTGGTGATTGTTGGAACAGTGAATGGTAATTTCGGGGCTGTTTTATGTTAAACAAAAAGTATCTTACTCTTTAACAAAAAGGTCTATTTCTGTAGGGATCCTTTCCCTAATGTCTGACACTTAGAATAATAATCTGAGCCTGTAAGTGGCAAAAACAGCACTTTTAGTGGACAAAATTGATGGTGCGCAATTGCCCGTTGACTTTACATTGCAGCTTGTTTTGCTGACTGCTGACTGCAGCAGTCTTGCTTAATTCTGGACTAATTTCTAAAAATGTTGTTCAGGCGCCCGGATAGCTCAGTTGGTAGAGCAGGCGCCCATAAAGAGAGGTTTACTCCTCGACGCAGCAGGCCCGGGTTTGAGTCTGACCTGCGGCCCTTTGCTGCATGTCATTCCCCCCCTCTCTCCCCTTTCATGTCTTAAGCTGTCCTGTCAATAAAGGCCTAAAAATGCCCAAAAAATTATCTTAAAAAAAAAAAAGAATAATAATTGCGTTCACATAGACACAAAAACGTGGGAAAGTAGGGTTACCCTTTAACAGTGGGGAGGGCATCTTATACCATTATGGCAGCTTAAATACTTAGTGCGGGCAGCTCCAAAGGGCCGTGCCGCACTCCTTCTGTTAAGTACAGTATGTGGTAATACTGCGAGCTGTGCAGCACAAAAACAACATAATTTGGATGTAGTACCAATCTTGTACGTGCCGTACATGTCTCTGTGGCTTTGCCATCTAATCACTTCACAGTAACGTCTGCTCTGAGGAATAATATAGGACTGCTGCAGAATTTGTTTCTTTGTTTTCTAATACTCTTAAGTCAAGCAAGAATCGATTATTTCCCTGTTTCTCAGTGTCTTTGCAGTTGTCCCTGCTGATAATCTCCAACAGTCCCAACTTCTTT